>CM060958.1:101350604-101483104 GCA_030765055.1 Mantis religiosa
ACACTCCATTCACACAAAATGTGACAGTAGTCCTGTCCAATATAGTGTCCACTGTGTCTTTTATGACTTCCTACACAATTACTAAACTAAATTTTAAATTAATATTAAACAAGGCAACTTTTTTGAATCTGAATAGAGGTTTAAGTTTAGACTTTGGGGTTAAATGTTTTCACAACTATTTTTACAAAATAAGCCATTACCTTTAATTTTTGTCTTAAATTCATTGTTCTCAAGCACAAGAAATTGTTGGAAGCAGCACTTTTATTCTGTAAAACACATCAGCTTCCTTAAGATTAACTTCATTTCAGTGCCATAAACTACCTACTGTTTCACAAAGACAACAATTTGCCTCCAAAGTATCTTTAATCCCACAAAAAAGGTGTACTGCAGAAATTGAATTAATGATTTATAATAATGTTACTAGTGATGGAAAATCATATTGATTTCTTAATTCCTTGCTTTCAGATGAGCATTTAGTATTATTTATGAAATTGTGAAACATGCTTTGAATGGCTTTGTAACATTCATCATGTTCTTTTCATCTTCAATCTTCTTTAACTGTTCACCCTGATCATATAGAAAACTTACATCCCCTATTGAAGAGCAGAGACTCTGAATCAAATAAGAGTATCTATTATGTGTTTCAAATGGGATGTTTGTTCTTGAGCGCTACTAGGTGAGTGACAAATCGGAGTCCTACAGTGTTGTATTGCATTCCCCCTATGTGGTGTGCTGAGCAGCACACTAAACAATCTCTAATAAATACTATTCGCACGAAGACAAAATTTCAGATTTTGCAAAAACTGATCCATGAGAAAGAAACCCCATATTTTTAGCTCAAACAGTTTTCCTAATACAAATAAATAAAGTAGATACCATATTATAACAATGAATTGCGACGTAAGCACTGTAATGAATATCATTATTGGTTGGCATGTATGCGTGAACATATATTTGAAATTACTCAGAACTGAAACGTAAACATTTGACATGACGTGGTAAAAAAAAATATGTACTTAGAACAAGCCAAGGTGTTTGTTAAATTCCATGAGAGGAAAATGATACACTTTTTGCTAGTCTGGCAGAACGTGTCTGGTCACATATCTTTGTTTATGAATGGTTCGTAATCTCTATTTACTTAGAGTTCAAAGCAGCATTCAGTTACTCTTCCATGAAAAAGTGTATCAGCTAGATCAATGAGACGCAATCCACCTCCCCCTCCCCCCTTACTTCTGCTAGAACAATCCAAGAGTTAATGTGGGCTCAAATTATGTTGCAAACAGAAATAATATTTTTAAACTGACTGACGTTGAACGACTTATTCACAAAGAAATTGACAAGGAACACAACAAGACTGGGAAAACTGAATGAAACATCAGATAAACTACAAGAAGACGACTTTTGGAAAGAAATAGCACATAACAAGATTTTGGAACCTATCATCATAAATTTGCAGTACTCAGACATTGAAGACCATGATAATGACAAATTATCTCTTAACGTAAGTAACATTCATGGCTATATGGATGCACCGCTGGTATTTTCATTGGATTAGAAAAATAAGTAATTCATAAACTATAACAATTCGTTTCTTGGAAGTGTTGAAAACAGTGTTGTTATAATAGAGGGTCAGCTGATGATAGAGGCAAAGCCTCAGAAACATGTTCCAGAAAAATTTAAAAGTAAGTGTTGTTTAGTGCCGTTAATCGACTCTCTTTAAAGTTAATTCATAAACCATAATTAACTTTAAACTAAGTATTAAAAACATTTGCATAATATACGAATATTCATGTCGCAATTGTGATTTCAACAACTGCATTATTATAAAACTTTGGAAAATTCAGTTTGCATTCCCTTACGTCTAGCACCATGAACACTCGCAAGTGTGTGAAAGAGAGGGAAATATTAAAAGAGTGGGGGATAATGAGATGGCAATGGTGAAGGCTCTAACACATCTGATTCACTACAGGTGGGAACTCTTCCAATTTGAAACACATAATAGGATGGGTGATCAGTCTGATGTCTGGTATGAGAGTAAGGAAGTAGATGATACAATGAGGGCAAAATGACTTAAAGGTGAAATGCAGCAATTGGTGGACTGATGGTGGGGGAACTGGAGATTCCAGAGAAAACCTCCTCCTGTGCCATATTCTCCACCACAAATCCCACATGTAATTGCCAGGAATCAAACCCAGGTCGCCTTGCTGATGAGAGCTAAGCAATCTAACCAGTTGCCTGTGGCGCAGCCCTATGTTCTTTTACCGCTGTTTGAATTATCCAGTTATTTATCACTTATATTTTATATACAACCTTTTTAATAGGGCTAAATGGTAAAAAAAAAAAAAAAAAAAAAAAAAAAAAAAAAAAAAAAAAAAAAAAAAAAACAGTATGGCTTTAACAGTGAATGGAAGGACCAATGTTGCTTCGTTGAAAACAAATGAAAACTTGTATGATTATTAAGTAATGCTAGGATTCCATTGTTTCTGTTTATGAGGCCTGTTCAATAAATAGCAGTATCTAAAAGTTAAACAAAAGCAAAGAGGATTTCAAATATAGGGAAGTCATAAAAGCAAAATTAAATACTGTCACCTGAGTCTCGATAAGATAATCTGCACTTATATCTTTCATCAAACGTCTTCAGCTGCCTTCATCAAACTGTTGATAGATGAGCTGAGCAGATTTTGAATTATAAGGAATTTCAATGAAATCAAGTTTTGAAATCTTGAGACTTTTCTCTACAAACTGATGAAATTACAACCAATCATTGCCTTTTTCTCAGAAGAAAATCTGACTGCTGTTTTGCAATAAAGCGATGTTGCTTCAAAATTTTCAATTAGTTTGATAAACCCTTCACTAAGTTCCTGTACATTTTATGATGTTTCAAAAGTGTAATAATCCAAAAAACATTGCTTGTAAGTGATGTATTCAGTTGTTTTTCCTTCCAAACACTCAAGTTATCTGTGAAATCACTTACATAGGGACATAAATCACATTCATCTGGCCAACATTTTATTTCAGGAAAAAACTATTAATCCTGGATTGACATTAATATAATTTTGAGTCAAACTAATATTCCATTCTCCATATATTGCAGTGTTTACCTAGAATGTGTTTTGTTAGGACCTTCCTAACATTCTCAGCTAATTGACTGTTGAATTTTGATTTGGTGAACTCTTTGGTGGTGTTAGGGGCATCTCTGTTGGTATCTTGATGAACTTAAAGTTAAGGTTCGCTTCAAACTTGGTGTTGAAATTGAACTTTTCCTTCATATTTCTTTATGAATATCTTCTCACGTGGTTAATGCAGCTGGACCTTGAATACTTTTTAATAAATGGATTTCTTGTTCTACATCATGATTCTCATTCCAAAAATGGTATGCTACTGCCAATTTATCTATTTCTTTGTTCTTGATGTTCCTAAAATACTCTTTATGCCTAACATTCAAATTCCTTTTTGTCTTGCCAATGTAAAAGTTGTCACAGCCTTTGCAATTTATCTGGTACACACCTGAATTTCTGTTTGTGGGTTTCTCTTTTGTATTATGTGATTTCAAAAGCTGTTGTGCACTGAATTTGTTCTGTGGAGTGAAAGTGATGTTGTATTCTTTGAAGATGTTTCAGAAAGAGTATGTAG
This sequence comes from Mantis religiosa, assembly GCA_030765055.1. Classification (NCBI taxonomy): domain Eukaryota; kingdom Metazoa; phylum Arthropoda; class Insecta; order Mantodea; family Mantidae; genus Mantis; species Mantis religiosa. The sequence goes on from CM060958.1 coordinate 101,354,238, forward strand.
CTCTGGGATAGTATGTAAATTTTCTGTATGAACATTTATTACTGATCAGGCAAAGAATTATTATTTGCCTGTATCTCTGTTTGTTTTTTATCAATTTTCTTTTTGAGCAATTCAGCACTGAATGCACTGTATTCTGCAATGTAAACTTTATGATTGTACAAAAGTGAATCGAGAAGATATTGACACATTGCTTCACTCACACTGTTTATTCACAGGACATGTTTCAAGAGCTCTTGCTCCTATCCTCAGCTGATACTCGACTAGTGCAAGTTGTAGTGGTTTCTTCTTTCTCCGTATTGTCAATAGATGGCGTGATGTACTTGTCAAAGATGTCCGGTGGTGGAGTTTCAAAATTCATGACTCTATGACGATTTTTGTTAATGAAGATTTTTTCCCATACGGAAAGGTCTATGGGGTGATTAACGTATTTTATTAGAGATGTTTCCAAATTGATGTCATGTCTAGTATTCAAAAAATGAAAAGCCACTGCTGATTTTTCTGTTTCACCATTTTTAATGTTTCTCATATGTTCTTTAGTTCTGATGTTAATATTTCTTTTTGTTTTTCCTATATAAATTTTAGGGCAAGTTTCACATTTGATCTCATAGATTCCTGGTTTTTCTTTGGTAGTGATTGAATTTTTGGGAGGGCCTTTTAACAAATTTCTGATATTAAACCTATTTTGAGGTGCAAGAGTTATGTTGTGTTTTGAGAAGATTTTTTGGAATTTGTTATAGGCTGATGGGTGGAAGGTGAATTTTTTAAAAAGTTTTTTCTCTTTTTCTCCTGTAGGTTCTAGGGTGGTGGTTTCATTTATTTTCTTAGCTTTGTTGAGTCTGTTAACTGTTTTGTCTACTAAATTTGGGTTGAAACCGTTGGATATAGCTACTTTTTTTATGTGTAGGTGATCTAGGTTGACAAAACAGATAATATATGTTATGGTTAATTCTATCTTGTTATATGCCTCATATAGCACTACCACAAAAGCTGTGAAAGTTTCTCCTAAGCCCCCTCAAAATCACTCTATGAACAGTGCCTGGCTGTTGTATTCTCCAGCCACAGTCCATAAGCCAAAAAAATTCCTATTTTGAAAGGGCTTAATTTATTTCAAATATCATAAATGAATAATTGAAGTGTATTAATTAAGCTGATTTAACTACTAAGTCAATTTTACACTCTATCACATTTTTAAGACATTAAAATGTCATTTACAGGTTGTGAAAATTAAAAATTCTGAATACATTTGCCTTTATGAGCACTAAATGCTACATCACATTTGCAGGGCAGCACCGTGGATGAGCAGTTAAACTGCTCGACTCTCACCAAGGCAGCCTGATTTCAATCCCAGGCGAGCGCATATGAGATTTGTGGTGGACTACATGGCACAGGGGTGGGTTTTCTACGGGATCTCCGCTTTCCCCTGCCATATCATTTCATGTATCACATTTTCAAAAGTTCACCCTTATTAATTATTATCATATATGGTACTATGGTTAAATCACTGACACTATTACATTATTATGGGGATTAAAAACAAATATAATCACTTAGCAAAAGTGTGTAAATGAAACCACAAAAATTACATGAATGCAGCTGTATGTAAGACTGATAAATAGTAGTGCCGCGTGATTTAATTGATTAACTGAAACGATTAATCGATTCTTTGTTTTAGATTAAAGATTAAAAAAAATTTAATTGATTAATCGAGTCGATTAAAATTACTCGATTACAGTAAATATTAATCAAAACTCTTTTAGCCAAATTTGGCCCTCTTTGTTTTGATGTATTGCTTCCAACCTAAAGAGCCTTTCCAACGCATCAAGCTTTCACTAGACACATAATGTTCTTTGAACTTTGAGATAATATAACTCCTGATAGCTAAAAGAAATCACTGTGAACCCCGAGAGAGTCTAAATAACACTTCTGTTGTAAAATATTCTAAGAGGTACATATTAACTACATGCAGATGCTGACAGAAAAGTTTCTTTCCTTACAGCTTGTGTGTGACAACATATCGTATACAACTAATTATTTATAGCTTGCTAGCATAAACTGAGTTGTACAACCTTGAACCGAACTCTTCGCTTATGCCGCTATGGAAACAATAGCTGATCGCTCTTCTCAGGGCTGGTGGTGTAACTTGGCTGTTAACTGCAGTAAGCCAGTAACGTTTCTGAGTTCGTAACAGTGAGTGAAAGTTTTGTGTTAAAAAAGTTAAAATAAGGAAAAACGTTATAAAAAACTACTGCATGTCAGTCTCACAAATCTTAGTAGATATTGATATAATATGTTACTAAATAATTACTTACAACAATATTGTAGATCTAATTCAATACATATATAAAGCATGTCCACTTGATGCAAACACAAATTTTGAATCTAAATATTTAAAAGTTTTATAAACAATGAAATGTTTAGAGTATTAAAGTACTTTATATAATCCTTACACCTAATTTTTGAACAGATAATATTTTGATTAATTGATAGATTAATTGGTTAAAGTAACATGGTTAAATGATTAAAAATTTTGATTGATCTACAGCACTATTAAATTGGTCCCATCATACTTCAGTCTTCACTATAGTGCATTCATACTACTATTTCCTGGAATGTGGTGCCTCATATTCAAGAGATCTCAAACTCGAATCTTGGTCAGGGTGAGTTACCTAGATAGGTGTTTTTCAAGGTTTTTCATCCTGAAAGGTGAATGTCCGGTAACTCGGGTTCATTTGAGCATCATTTCACCCATTTCATTCTTGTCCGATATGAGTTAATGTTGGAGGACATACTTTAAAAAACATTGTGCCTGTAGACTTGAAGCTATATTAAAAACAATTAGTATAACTAAGAGTAAAGCTGACCGTTTATTTGCTCCATTTAAAATGAAATGTGTAGTGTTTAACGCCCGCTTTTACTACATATGGCACCGCAGGCGATATTGCTCCATTTAAGTTATATTAGAATTAATGCTTTACAAATGTGCAATTTCATGTACATCATTCATCTGATTAGTTTTATATACTATATTTGATGGGAAAATACATTTATACGATACTGAAGGGATGCCCTAAAACTACAATTTTAGAATAAGTCTCTACGAAGTTCAACATTATTCAAATGCCCCACCAAACACTTTGGCTGGTAGCAATAGTTTTGTTCACTTTTAGACTGTGCTGTTTGTATGGAAAAATCAGTTAGCATCTTAAAGAAAAACAGAAAAGACAAGGGATACTTTTTATAAGAGTGGAGAGATGAAGCAGGGCATTGTCAGGGATTTGCAAAACTAAACCCCAATGTTGTAAGAACTAAAACACCATTTTTTTTTTTTTTTTTTTTTTTTTTTTTTTTTTTTTTTTGAGGATTTCGATACTACCATCCACAGTTTAACAAAATGGAATATTTTAACAACATTTAGAAACTTAATTTGTATCTAAGAAAGTGTCTTAAAAAGGATGACTGAGATGCAGGTCTTCTTTTGGATAGGTAGATTCAGATTGAAAAACTCTATGTCATAGCCGGGATTTGCACCTTGCACCTCCAAGTCTCCGTCCAGTTGCTTTACACCACTGAACTACATGGTTAAGAGCAACCAGAGGCCGAGAGATTTGTGGTTCAAATTCTGTCTATACTATTGAATTTTTTAATCTGACTCTTTCACTTACACAAGGCTAGTGTGGAAGAAAGATTAACTTCCATCAACAAACCGTCTTATTCATCAGTATAAGAATCAATTCACCAGAACCAATATGAATTACTATAGAGATAATGTAATTAAAACTGTCTCTCAAAAGGATGTACATATACTAGGAATTAAGCTTTACAATAAACTGCCATCTGATATTAAATCAATAGCTAGCATCTCAAAACAGCAGTTTAAATGGAAGTTAAAGGCTTTCCTCATAAATAAATGTTTATATAACTTAAATGAATTATGACATTGTAGCTTTAATTATACTTGAAAGTGATTAATTCATTAAGCTGATTAAGGGATCATATGTAGAATTAGTTTCTAATGCTGTAATTGACTATGTAAATTAGTTTCTGTAAATTAGATTTGTAGAATTGACTATGTACAATTGGTATTAATGATGAAAAATTGACTGTCAGAAATTGTAACCAACAATCTATTGACAATAAATATTATTAATTATTATTATCATGTTTCTAAACCGTGTAATATGTATGTTGTAATCAAATTATTTTCCTTTCACCTTTACATATGAGGGTATCATTTGAACTTTGTGAGGCATAGAGCTTCGTTAACAGATTAATGTGGACCGCCATGGATAAATCCCTCACCCATAAGTTATTGCAGATTGGGTAATCTAAATGTTCTTCAATACATCGTAACAGAGGAGTGCTTGCATCCTAATCTAGTAGCCTAACCTATATCCCCGTACAAGTTTCTGGAAGATAGGCAAGCACAATACTGAGGTGAGGGAAAACATTTTGATGTTATCTACTTTGTTTACTAAGTACACACATAATCAAAACATCATAAATCTACTTTCTTACTTGTGAAGTCACTTTGCTCATGTTTTCTCTTGGTTTCCGATTTACTTTTTAGAATTGTTCACAGATTAATGAGAATTTGACCTTGCAAAGCAATTCTCTGATTATGTCTTAACTTCTCAGATAATTTTCTTAGGATTAACCGCATATTATTCCATTCTACTTGGTAGTGTCACAAGACATTACTTTGAAAATGCCAACCCTGTGTACCAACCGCATTTGCGTATGTCGCCACGATATCGCTATCTATACCGTCCGTCTGCTATATCACTTCGTTTAGGTTCGTTCGAGTAAGCGGTTCTGAACGTATTCCCACCAGTTCCTAAATCGAAGTGTTAGCCGTGTTGCGCTGTGAAGTTGACATGCATAACACCTTTTATTGGGAGTGAAATAGTGAAGCGCGGATGGAAATAGTTAGTCACTACATTGCGTATATTATCGCTTATTTGATACATTCCAGTAATGAACGGTGTGAATAAATACTGCAATTAACTTTCGAAATATTTAAACTTGAGCTGCAGTTTAAGATATGACATTTGCGATATGAGACGTGTAAACAGCTAATGACAGAGCCGATCAACACGTGTTTATTGGCGGAACGATACAAACCGTACAATAACATTTTGTTATGCACTTGTACTGCAGTATTACACTACCCTGAGGTACGACTTCAAAATCTCAGTATAAGTTCTGTGCTCAGTCGGAATTTCGTAGTGTTGTGCGAAGTTGAGCGTGTGTTAATATGTGTTCACGGCTATCTTGCTTTTACCCACTTCTACCGTTACCACTGAACACAAATTAATACTGAATTTCTGAAATCAGAGAGTACATCTCATTCCCTATACCCTCTGTTCATTCATATCCCTTCATAAGTGATTTATACAATTACAGAATGTGTATTAATCTGTGAACGTGCTGTGAACCAAACACATTGCGAGTGCAGTCAACTCCTCGGTCTTGTTCACAACCACAGTTTACAAAACAGATGCACATTGTGCTTATTAGTACAGCAGGACTGAAGCAGGCCGAGAATGTTTATACAATGACTGTTTTATTCCACACGCGACAATTTTCCTATAAAAGAACAGCGCCTTAACAGGGCGTGTCCCCCCCCCCAAAAAAAAACTGCTCGTGCCATGGATAGCCAGGTATTTTATTTATTTATTCTTTTCTGAAAATGTTCCAGAGCGAAAGCTCATGCCAGGGAACAGTACAAAAATATATAAGGCTGGCCCCGTAACTCAGTCGGTAGAGCGCCTGCCGTGCTAGGGTTCCTGGGTTCCATTCCCGGCGTTGGGAATGGGAATTTTTCTCCGACCAAGATAATTCCTCATCTTTGACAGTGTGTGGAAGAATGAATGACAGTACGAATGTGTACGTCATCTAATGATTAAGATCCAACGAATGCGAGTTAACACCTTCGATATGTTCCAAAGGAGAACAGCCGCCGATATGCCCATTGCAGTTAAAGGCGGGGTACAAATGGAACAAAAAAGTTTATATATATATATATATATATATATATATATATATATATATATATAATGATGGCAGGCAAACAGTCTTTAATATTTATATTTATAATACATGATTGTAGTAGGAATTAAATAACATAAAACAAACATTCACTGTTATTGAAGGAGCACTAAGACAGAGAATGCTGAAAAAAAAAACAATAAAAATCTTCATATTCTATGAGACATTAACACACATTAATTTTTAACCAGATCAGCTAATCAATCCAGCTATAAATGAATGACAGTTTGTCAGCTATCAAAATATGTCTTCAGTAAATTTTTAGCAAGCTTCCTTTTAAAACCTTTTCAGTTCCAGTGGCAGTGCACTGTGTAAGTTGATAACACGTGAGGTTAAGTTGTTCAGGCCATAAGTAGTGTTCACAGTTGGTTTTAATAAGTTTCCTTTATTTCTTGTATCATGTGTGTGTGTGTGTGTGTGTGTGTGTGTGTGTGTGTGTGTGTGTGTGTGTGTGTGTGTGTGTGTGTGTGTGTGTGTGTGTGTGTGTGAGAGAGAGAGAGAGAGAGAGAGAGAGAGAGAGAGGAGCTTTCAAATGTTAGATTAGACTTCAGAAGATTATTTTTTATTTTGTGGAAATACATGGCTGAGTGGTTAGACTGCTTGGTTCTCACCAAAGCGGCCCAGATTCGATCTTAGGTGACTGCAAAGTGAGATTTATGTTGGACAACATGGTGCTGGGTCCTCCAGTTTCCCCGTCAGTATTCCAACAACTGCCATCATCTTTCCTATCATTCATTTTGCCCTCATGTGTATTATTGTCACCCAATTAGCGGAAAGCAAAACCAATGACAGCTGAGAAGGGACCAGGGGCAGCCGAGCCACTCCCCCCCCCCCCCATTAATCTGTCACTAACTGAGGGGTGATTAGGGAAATGTCACTTGTCGCTGGCCGCCTCTTTCCACTTCCCCTGTCCTCTGGAACTTTCGTGGTGATTTACGGAAACCAGAGACTTCTAGAAAAACAGTGATATTCCTATAAAAAGGGTCTTCAATGAGTGAGTCAGTCAGTTCTTGGCAAGCAGCGTAAGAGTGCAGTGCTAGTGTAAGGACGAGAAGACTGTGTACGTGCAACGGAAGAATTTACTTAATTGTGAGCGTAAAGTGGAATTGTAACGGACGAACTGGTGAATCGTAATTGTGTGCATTACGTAATTCTGTGTAATTGGCAAGTGTTTAGCTGTAAGTCGGTGGAAATAAAGAACATTTTTGAGTGGTGTAACTGGACTTTTCATTTCACGAACCCACCAAGTCACATTATGCATTCCCTTCACTTTCACACCAGGCATTGGACTGATCACCTATCATGGTTCTGTATCGGATCCAAAGCTTCGGTTACTCATCTCCGATCTTAATAGGAATAGAGGAACAACAATCCCCTAGCACCATGATAGTGGTACCACTAAAAATTTAAAGAAGAAGAAGACAATATATTATCAAGGACAATTCTATGCTTACTTGTAATGGTAAAATGTTAGCTACATGGTAGAGTATTTTTGTGTTTGTTCTAAAGGGCAGATTGTAGATTATTTTCAAGGCACAATTTTGGAGTACTTTAAGGTCATGAATTAAATATTTAGCAGAATTACCCCATAAGATGTTTAAGTTGTCAAAATGGGATTAAATTAAAGCATGGTAGATACTTCATAAATTATTTGACACTGAATCCTTTGAATTTCATCCTATGAATTACAGTTATAATAATACAATTAGAATCTTACTTTTTACATGCATAATGTGCTCCTTCCATATAAGGATACTGTTTAGAATCAATCCAAGATATGAGACTTTTGTTACTTTTTCAATTACTGCATTATTAACATGTACATTGTTATCTAATACTGTACATATGATCTTTTATGGAACAACTTATATTTTGTTATGTTAACTTATTAAACTTAAATCATTTATTCAGTGCATTCACGTCATACTGCATATTAAGTAACAGCTGGTGCTCAGAGTTATCTATATATAACAAACATACATCATCAGCAAACATAGTTAATTTAGCTTTCAGTCTTAAACATCCTATGTCATTTATAAAATTAGGAATAATACAGAGCCTAATACAGAACCTAGTGGAACGCCATTATGAATTGTTGATAGAGAAATGGAAATGTTGTTTATATTTACAGATTGTTTCCTTTTACTGAGATGGTTGTGAAACCATTTGAGAAGGAGTCCTTCTACATTGACATACTCAAGTTTCTTTAGTAATATAGTAATATTTATTACATGATTTCTCTCCTTTTTCTCTAATTTTAGCAGTTATGACCGGTATGATAGTTTTGTCACAATTTTAAGGTACTATTGTTAAAGTTACTAACGTTGGATGAATTTCTGTTTGTGTTCTGGAAGTGGATGTATGGTTAAGTAGGGCTACAGATTAGGATTATCCTGTATTAAATAGCATGTCTGCCTCACGTTCAAGAGGTCCCGAGTTGGAATCTCGGTCAGGGTGAGTTACGTGGATAAGTGAAGTGTGAGTGAAGCAATGTGTCAATATCTTCTCGATTCAATTTTGTATTTACCTGGATAAGGTTTTTTCCGGGGTTTTCCCTAATCCTAAAAGACGAATGATGGGTAACTCTAAGCTCCATGGACCCTGGGCCCATTTGAGCATCATTCCATCTATTGCATTCATTCCGATATAACTTAAAAAAAGTTAAAGAACGTAAATTACAAAAAAAAAAAAGCCACCTTACAAGGTGCATTCAAGATTTTTTTTTTATTTTTAAATACATGTGGACTCTTTGTGAATGCGTGACAGAGATGGCAGTATTGTACAGTGCATAGAACTCTAGTGGCAGCGACAAGACTTAGGACTGTTTTTGATACTTAAAATGGCGACGTTTTCATTGCAAGAACAGTGTGTAATCATTCATTTCCTTAATTTTCGTGGTGTGACACCTATTGAAATTCATCGCCATTTGAGTGAGGCATGTGGTGATGGTACCATGGTTGTGTCTAATATGCATTCCTGGATGCAACAGTTCAATGAAGGCAGAACATTGTGGGACAACAAATCAAGACAGTCACGGCCTCGCACCAGCCGATCTGACGACATGATCCAGTGAGTGGAGAATGTTGTTTTGGAGGATCGCCGATTGTGTGCACAGATCCCACGGAAATGCCAATTTTGGAGGCAATGTCTGCAACTGTCGTTTGTTGTCACACAATGTTGTGCCTTCACTGAACTGTCGCACCCAGGAACGCACATTAGACAGATCCATGGTACCATCACCACATGCCTTACTCAACTGGTGATGCATTTAAATAGGTGTCACAAAACAAAAATGGAGAAAGCGACTGATTAAACGATGTTCTTGCAATAAAAACGTCGCAATTTTAAGTATCAAAAACAGTCCTTATTCTTGTTGCTGCCACTAGAGTTCTATGCATTGTACAGTGCTACCATTTCTGTCATGCATTCACAAAGAGTCCACGTGTATTTGTAGAAAACCAGAAGTTCCTCTGTGGTCCCAGTCCTGAAAAAAAAAAAAGGTGTTATAACTTGAACGCACCTTGTAATACAGGTTAACCTGAACACTTATATGTTGAAAATTGACAAGTTATTGTACGCATTGTGAAATATACTGTGGATTCTATCAGCCAAGAGTTGCTTTTTTGGATGTGTAGCAGTTGCACCAAAGTTCACAACTGCTAAGCGGCAGGAAAACCTAGCCAAAACATCAGTGCAGGGTAAACTCCATTGGTCTATTAATCCTAATAACCTATTCGTTAACTGGTATCACATTTTTTATTCCATAACTGGTATCATAGTGTCTGGGAGACTCTGTGTCTTTGGTAGTATTAAAAAAGAATACTTGTTTAATGCATTTTAAAATATTTACTGAAACTGACACTATTAAACACATGTATTCAACTAATCTACATTCTATTTACTAAGGAATATGGTACAAACTTGAAGAAAATATAACAGAATACAAAATCTCCTTTCTAAACATTTGCCATTTCCTCTTTTTCTTTAAGCCTCAAATAAAAAAGTCCTAATAAATTCTAATATGTCAATCACTCACAAAAAACAATAAATTAACAAGAAATGTAAATGATAGCAGTGGATTAACACAGAAACTTGGATGCTCATAATTATTCAATTCATTTACTGTGCTCATAATTTTTCATCTCATTCAGAGTACATATGTATCTGGAAAGCACTTCACAAATCTAAAACTACCTGTCAAATGCAAAACTAATTGTATAAAACCGATACATATGCATCATCATCGTCGTCATCATCATCAAACACTTCACAAATCATTTGTATAGTCCGCATCAGTTGCTTTCAAATTTCATTCAGAATGGGTCACATTTTAGATGAGCCAGGTTGTTTCCATTGTTAAACTAATATTTTGTATCCTTAAGGTATACCTAAGAATTGAACAAACACAACTTGGTAAATACATCATTCAATTAACATACCATATATAAATAAGTACATCTACAGTCTGCCCACCTCGGTAGTGTAGATGGTAGCATGTCTGCCTTAAGTTCAAGAGGTCCTGAGTTTGAATCTCAGTCAGGGTGAGTTACTTTGATAAGTTTTTTCCGGGGTTTTCCTGTATCCTTAAAGATGAATGCTCCAAGCTCCATGGAAGACTCATTTTAGCATCATTTCACCATCATTCATCGTCCGATATGACTTAACATTGGAGGGTGTAAATTACAACAACAACAAAAAAACTACCATCTGACAGATGTTATGATACCAGTTAAGGGTTAACATTCTGTATTCAGAGGGCCACGGTGTGCTGTGAGAATTGAGATCATGGAATTGGTTGCTGAAGTGTTGCCAACTGTAAAAACATGCACATGCTGAAAATACAACACAGTAAGAAAACTAGAAGTTCTGATGCTCAACAAAGCTGCCGATATTACACAAATATTTATATTTGTGTAATATTTATTGCTTCACTGTAGCTAGCTTCATTTTCTACGTAATAAAAAGCTGCTGATACTAATAAGTAAGGGCGGATTACTATGACCTAAAAATGGAAAATATGCATGCATTTATGACCTAAAATATAGCTTAAATATGACCTATATAGACAAAAATATGACCTTAATAACTTAATGAATTTATTAATCATGTTATATTAATTGACAAACTTTAATAATTAATAATTATTCAAGCATAAATATTTTTAATTATTTCTGCAGAAAATATTCACTACTTCTTAATTCATCAGGCTTAACATGTTTCAGAGTACCAACAATAACATTGACTACGTATCTCCCGTCTACTTTAAGGGAATATTTGAAGTTACCATCATTCTGCAAAGATCCATACAAAATTATGGAAGGGTATCCACAGAAGCTGCAGTTGAAGAAGCTGCCTCAAACATCAGCCGCTGCGTAATTTTGATGGAATCTGTTATTAAACACTTCTGATGTGTAGCGGTTTCAATATGTTGCACATTATGGATAGAGTCAACATGAAAAATTCAATGCCATGACTGGGATTTGAACAACCACGGATCTCCTGGTTTCCGTCCAGTCACTCTAACCCATTGAGCTACCATGGCCAACGTGCCGTCCCGGCCATGGCATTGAATTTTTCATGTTGACTCTATCCATACAAAACCTTAGCCTATGTGCAGCTAGTGTGCAGAAATGATTAATTTCCACCAATTAACTTAAATAATGTTGCACTTTAAATCGCTTTTTTGCCGATACTTTCATTTCACAATATTTACAATACAAAATAACACTGTCAGTACCAAAAACCTTCTCACCAAACTGTTGAATAAAATGTCTTAATTTTACACTTTCAGAACATGTACTTTCAGGCATAGCGACATCAAACTGACTGAGGTCCCAATAGAATGTACAAGAAACTTTCAGAAACTGGTGGAGATGGGGGTTTGTAAACTTGAGGGAACAAAGCATTGAACCTGTCGCCAAACAAACAGGGAAGAGTAAGATTAAAACATTCAAGGTTGACTCCTTTAAATTCATTTACTTTTTATTTAAAATTAATTTTTATTTATTTTTATGCTTGAGTTTGGGAAACTTTACTATTTATATAATATATAACTAGTTAAGCTTCAAATGAAATATTTTTTATTCAAATAATATTCTTTTCACAATTTTCCTTCTACCATTAATTTATTTATTTATTATATTAATTCCTGAATGAATGGTTGCTACCTGTACAAACGTGTGACCCTGCTAAAGCAACCTTCAAAAAACAAGTGGTTAGTGCTGCTGACAACTTTTATACACAAATAATGTTTTGTTTAATATAAAAATTATTTGTGGTTGGTTTATTGAAACTCGTCACTTACTTTTTCATATATTTATGAGAGACTAGTTTCAAAGGCCCTGGCCTCCATTTTCAATCTCTTCCCAACTGGCATCTGTTTTGTTTCTAATTGACTGACAATTACACTAAATAATCCCCAAAATAAGGTCAAAATATTATGGTGGAGTTAAAATTACTTTAGTATTCTGACAGTTAGAGGGGAAGTTATAGGAGGGAGAGTTGCAATGGCAGTGACCACACCTCTTGAAGGCTAGGGCGCATAACTTTGACCAGTTAGGTGAGACTTCCCCCTTCACTCCTCTAAGTTTTGCAAAAAAAATGTTACTGTGTTGTCATGTAGACACATGTGTCAGATTGCATTTTTTTTCTTCACTGTGCGTAACTTAAATGTACTTCTTTGGTTTCTTCGTTATGTATTTAGTCATTTCATTAGTGTATTAATATTTCGTAGGTCATTGGTCCTTTAGTGTTATTAGCGTAAGGGTACAATGTCTCAAACTACCAGCATCACTCAAAAATGAGGTAGGCCAAGAACTTACTCCCCCAAGAAAAAATATTCAAAAGTAGGACAGGGATCTGCACTAGGCAGACTAGCAAGGGAACTGGTGTATGTACTGCATGAGTATTTTGAAAAAGAGAGGGAACATGGAGGCCCCCTCTTAGATGTTAATAAAGTTGTCTAAAGAACTGTTACTGCTTTCTTTCTTAAGGCAATGTACAGCTGCACATTTCCCAGCTTTCAGAAATGTAACTTGTGTATTAAGCCTACATTAGGTGCCCTTTAAGTTAAAATACACATTCTGAATTCTTAGTTTTGAAAAGCCATTTAGCTTTGTACTTGCTAATATACTATCGCATATGGAGAATATAGATGTTTTAAAAACTATTCTATTATTTAGATGTTCAGAAAAATGGTTAAGTAAACTACTGCATATAATGCAAAGCCGTATATTAGGTTTCTCTTGCTTGTTTTTAATCCCGGCTTTCTAAGAAACTTCCAAGAAACAGAAACAGAAATTTAAGCAGTTCTGAACATTTTCAGCATTGTGTCAGTTTCATTGTACTTTGTCTTACCAGAGTATTGTTCATAACTGTTCACATTTATTAGAAATATAAATATCAGCAATTTAAATTAGGTAGCTTTCTGCCTAAACATTGTACGCGACAAGGCGTTCATAAGTAGCAATGTTTTTCCCACTAGCACGTGCTTCCACGAAAGCAACTGTCAGAATTCTAAAGTTATTTTAATTCCACCATAACTTATCATGGAAATAAGCATAAATATGACCAAAGTTCTGAAAAAGTGAGAAATATGACTTATGACCCAATAAGTGACATGTCATAGGAATGCGCCCCTTACGGATAAGAGTAGGTGAGTAATATACACTGCAATACTGATAGTTGGTTAAACCGCAGAAAGGTGGCATAGACTTAGGTTGGTATGGAATGACATGACAGAAACAAGTGTTACCAAGTGCAGAGTTGTGAAAGATGCCGGCACAGCAAAATGTTGCCAACACTTTTTTTTTCCCGTTATAAACTAGTGATACTGTAATGCATAAGCGAACTGGCAGTGTATAATGATAAGAGAAGATAGGAGTTTAAGTGGTATTACAAGTGAATGTAAAATTAATTGTAAATGTAAAAATACAATATTATATGCTTGATGCATGGAAAAATGATAAAATAGCATCAACATTGGAAACATGGTATAATATACACTATAGAGGCACAGAAGAACATGAAACATATTGCAAAACATAATTCCATATCACAATTAAAAACAAACTAAATGTGCATTTCTATACAAATGTATTTCTTGTTATCACTACCTCTGTCAAAGGCATTCTTGGTTTTATATATAAACATTTCGAAGGCGATGTAAAATTGAAATGCAATGTTTGCCTTAAGATAGTGTTTGCTTAAATTTTAAAAAAGTATATATGTTATATAAATTATTTATTTCATGAGGTAATGTAATTAAATTCAAATTTCATTTTCTTTATAAAACCTATTTGTGCTCACGTGTTACAGTATCGCTTGTTTCCTTATGTAACTCATTTTAAAAATGCAGTATTTTTATTGATTTACTTAAAACTTTTGGCCAAATTTCCATAAGTATTCATCCTATATAGTTATTTGAAAACAATAAAGGAACTTAACGCAAAACTTCAAGCATGTATAATGCTCCTTTAAGTGAATGATGATGACAATGATAAAACAAGAAGTACATATATGGGTTGGCAATATTTCACTTTATCACTTTTTTGATTTCAGTCAAAATAGTAAATCTTGCAAAGTAAAATGTAACATAAATTTTCCAGAAATAATCTATGAAGGCCTCTTCATTCTGAGACAGTTGTTTTAAGTTCAAACCCCAAAACATTGTTATTATTTCAGATTTGTTATTTGAAATTCATTTTATTGGTAGTTAAAAATAATTCATTTTTATTAATAAAAGTGTTGGTGAAAGAAAAAGAAAAGGTGTGATTGAATGGGTCATGAATAAAATAAAATAAACAGTATTAATTTAAAGAGGTTATTTAAAAAATATACAACATTACGTGAAATAATATTTGAATATCAAATTGTTTAAGTGAAGTTTTAAAGAAAAGATTGTAAGAATTATGAAATATGGTGTGAACGCATTGGTTGTTAAATCTGACTTGAACCAATGAAGAAATATCTACTTAGTACAAAAGTGAATCGAGAATATATTGACACATTGCTTCACTCACACTGTTTTTAATTAATAATAGACATGTTTCAAGAGCTCTTGCTCCTATCCTCAGCTGATACTCGATTAGTGAAAGTTGTAGTGGTTTCTTCTTTCTCCGTATTGTCAATAGATGGCGTGACGTACTTGTCAATGATGTCCGGTGGTGGAGTTTCAAAATTCATGACTCTATGACGATTTTTGTTAATGAAGATTTTTTCCCATACAGAAAGGTCTATGGGGTGATTAACGTATTTTATTAGAGATGTTTCCAAATTGATGTCATGTCTAGTATTCAAAAAATGAAAAGCCACTGCTGATTTTTCTGTTTCACCATTTTTAATGTTTCTCATATGTTCTTTAGTTCTGATGTTAATATTTCTTTTTGTTTTTCCTATATAAATTTTAGGGCAAGTTTCACATTTGATCTCATAGATTCCTGGTTTTTCTTTGGTAGTGATTGAATTTTTGGGAGGGCCTTTTAACAAATTTCTGATATTAAACCTATTTTGAGGTGCAAGAGTTATGAGTGTGAGTGAAGCAATGTGTCAATATATTCTCGATTCACTTTTGTACTAATTTGTGCTTCACTGTCCCTACGCTTCTTTCAAGTTTATACTTTGAAATATCTACTTGCCAACTTGAATTAACGAGAAGAAAGACTCACTCTGTGTTGAACGATGAAAGAGGAAAAATGTATGAGTAAACAAAGCTTATTTATTAAACTAAAGAAATTGTAAAATTTTATCATTTGAAATTGAGTATTTAGTTATGTTGATAGAATAACTGTAAATCTATGTCTCGACATATCTTGTTAATTCATAACTTCAAAATAAAAGATTGATTTTGTATACCAATGACAAGAAGGCTAGAGGAGTATGAAGGGCAGAGGAGCATGAACTATTTATCTGCTCCGGTAGTGGATCTGAGTGAATGTGAGTGCATATGAGACATCCATGCTGCCAGATCTAATGTTTGTTGCAGTGATAGGTATTATGTATAGGCAAGTTATGTGACAACACTTGTGTCTTTTAAACGAGCCTTCCATCCTTGTCATACTTGGAAGGCGAGCATACACTCCAAGGAGACAGCAAAAGTGATTACATTGCACATTCCTTTAGCTTGCTTTCTTGTCCAGGTCAATCAGTATTTCATGCACAGATTAGAGTAGCCCAAGTGTAAACCGAGAGAACTTGCTTAACATGGAACACCGAATCTGAACAAAAGCGCAGATTGAGATGACTTGGTGACCAGGACTTCAATTCCATCCCAGAGCTGGGAAGTATCATCCTGTGCAATCCCATGTATTAATCCTGTTCCAAATGGCTTGCCAACCTGGTGCTTCGAGATAATCCATGCAGAGATCATCTCATCACATTCGGAATTTTGTTCCAATTCTGAATGACTTTTATGTGACTTTGTCTTGATAATGAAAAATATATTAAAGACTAAGCTTTTGCAAGGACAGTTTGTAGAAGATTAGAGAAAGGCATGTGAATGTGATATATCTGATCTTTTTTGATATTTTTCTTACAAAAAAATAGATTCAGGGAATCCCAAAATAGCATTTTTGGTGAAGTCTTGGTATAGAATTTATGGCAATATTTTGTTTTGTAGACATATAGTTAACCAGATATAGCCACTTTTATTCTATTCTTGTATGTTTTAGGATGCAGAAGTGGTTGTTTTACAAAGTGAGATGACGAAACCAGAGGAATTAGTTGACAAACTTGTTGAGGCTTTGATAGATGAATCAGTTCCTTTTGAAGATAAATGTTCTGTGATGGTAAGCTATGTATTAGTTTTGTGAATGTTGATTAGACTAATGATTAATTAATCCTACAAGTGTGTTTGTAGAAAGCTGATTGGCTGTACCGTGCCAGGAATTATTATATATATGATTCTTCATTACTCTCAAGAAAAAATTCTTGAACAGCGAATAGCTTATAAGTGATGAAAATACTTTATTTAACCTAGATATACATTTTGTTAGATACAGTACTAAAATTTGCCAAAGTCTACCTGAGATTATATTGGCAGGATTTTCATTTGATGGAGCATTCTAACCACCTGCTAATACAGTAGAACCTTGTCTACCCAGATCAACTGGGACCAGGGTTGATCTAAGTTAACAAACATCTGGCTTATCTAGAGAATGACAGTGAAATTATTAAAAGAAAAAAAAAAAACAAACATGTACAACATCCAAATATTTTTAATGGAGTTTAAAAATTACTGTCGACACACTTTTACCTAAAAACACACACTGTAAGTACTGTGATATTTGTATGTTTGCTATACACAATATAGCTATAAACCAGTCAGTAGTAAAAAGGGCAGTGAGCTTCTGCTGTCTCAGTTTAGTGTATCATGAGCAGTGTGATCTCGCATCCTCTTCAACATTAGAAGTGTTTTTGACAGTGTTTTGCCTTGACTCTCGAAATAAAGCATCAATTTAACCTAGGCAGGAACTTTGGACACCAAAACATTGGAATGAGCCGGGTGCAGGTTGCGAGACACTGACCTATGGAACTTTGCGATTCACTACTGTTCTGATGTATAGTCACGTTCTGAGGTGAGACTTCGAATATTGAAATGTGTGCTGCTTTAGGGGCGGTGGAAAAAGTTTGTGAACAAATAAACGAAGTCCCTGATGATACCAATAGTAATTGTGTTAATCAAAAACTTCAACGTGTTCTTAAAAACAATCCATCATATTCAAAACTTTGTGAAGTGCAAAATTGTTTAAATAGCAACACAGATTCAAATATAAACTGTTTCAAATATGCTCCAATCACATCATGCGATGTAGAGACAACATTCTCTCGATACAAACATATTTTGTCAGACAATAGAACAAGTTTCAAATTTGAGAATTTACAAATGTACGTAGTTGTACATTGCAATAAAATTAGTTACTATAATTAACATTTAAACAATGTTATTTCAATAGGCCTGTGTATCTGTTCACCAAAAGAGAGAATGAATGAGCTTAGGGACTTTCTCATGTTATTCATACATACGCGCTTAGTCAAGAGCCTCTGTTGTCGACTGACTGTGTACCCAAGGTCAGAATCAGGTGTAGCATGCTCTACAAACGTCATTCTCTCACCCTCAGTTCTTTGTAAACAAACTTAATTCTATGGTGTCGGCATAGCAAATATATTAGGTTTGGTGTCTAAAGTTCCTGCCCTGGTCATAACCACAGGTGGCTCAGTAACACTATCTGAATCTGAATACTCTTCATTTACATGTTCAGTAACACTGCATGATGCAATAATGCCGTCCTCTGTAATCAGTTTATGACTCTGTCATTGTCAATGTCTTCTGCATCAACATCGGAACAACGATCAATATCAAATATAAAAAATAAAATCAATAAAATCTTCTTCCGCACTTATTTTTACTTCTTCAGTCTTGTTTTCTGGCACGGCACATACACCAGGCCACAACTTTTTCCATGACAATCAAAGTTTCTGTCTTCCAAGCTGGTCCTGAGCAGGTGAAGTCACTGCAATGAATTTGCCTTCCTACAAGAGAATTCAAGTGATGTGTGTACCTCTTGAGAATAGGAATTTATGGTCTGTAAAACAAGTCTACATTTACAATGCTAAATAACACTATTTTTATTAAGAACTGATCTCGGTTATCCGGATGTCCAGATTAACAAGGTTTTATGGTACTTTTGACTCTGCAAATCCAAAATGTAACCAAGAAATTAAAATTAAGCTATGAGCATCAAAGAATCTCTTCTGATACAAAATTAAAAACAAATAACATTATCAGAAAAGAAAAACCATTAAGTTTTTTGGAATTATAGTAGATAAACAGTTGTCATGGACCCAATATAAATCATTATTAAATACCAACAGTAAATCTATTTATTTGATTAGATATTTTCAAAATTAGACATAAGCCTTTTACAGATGTTCTAATAGTTATAAAAAAGAAAACCATACAAAATTTCCGCTAGATGGAGAACAGATGAAATACTCCAATAAAACACAATTTCTAGGACTATGGGTAGATCAAAATTTAAATTGGGGTACACATATACAAGAATTGATGAAAAACCTCAGCCAGACTTGTTATCAGATATCGGCACTAAAAGGTTTAGTTGGTATACAAACACCAAGAACGGTTTATTTTTCAAAAGCTCATTCACTCATCCAATGGAATATCATTATGGGGAAATAGCAGTGAAACTATAAAGATATTCCGGGTCCAGAAAAAGAAGATAGAATCATGCTCAATTTATCTAACACCTCTAGTTGTAAGCCATATTTTGAATTTTTAAACATATTACCAGTACCATGTGTGTATTTATATGAAACCATTGTACAAATGCAAACATCCATCATTCGGAAATACATAACCATGACACAAGAGTTAAAGGTAAATTACATCTAAATCCACATCATAGCAAATTATTTGAGAACAGCTACTACCATCAAGGCATTAAATTCTACAATAGCTTACCATCAGAAATAAAAAATATAAAGACAATAGCAAGTTTCAAAAAGCAACTTCATAAATTTTTACTGAATAATTGTTTTTCTACACTCAATGAATTTTTGCATTTTAAAAAAGTAAATAAGGAATAAATTGAAATATGTATATTATTAATGTAAATCTGGTTTATTTATAATTAGGTTAAGTACGTGTAAGAAATACGACTCATCTAAAATTTAATAGGTTAAGTACTATTATACTATCATATGTAAAATGCATATGTATCCTTGACAATTCCATATTATGTATTCATAATAAAACAGATGCAATAAAATGAATGAATATTTAGGAGTTGAAATATGTGATGCAACTGCTAAATGTCATGTGGGCAAGTTGCTAATTCTACAGAAGAAAAGAATCAGATTGACATACCTAAAAGTATGTAAAGGAATGATGCAGTGAAACATTTATTAATCAAAACGTCTATTCTCTGTAAGAGTATTTAACCAACCTTTGTAACTGATAGGCTAATATTGATAAGTAAACTTTCAATTCAATTTAAATTCAATTCAAATTTATTCATCCTTTAAAATCAAATTTGTACATAGTACCTTGGTATAGGATACATCAGTAAATTTACACTTAATATTACAAAGTTAAACATCAAATATACCTAACCTACATTCAGTTATAATGTAACACAAATTGGATATAATTATAAATGAGAGAAATGAACAAGCTAAGTAAATTCATGTTTTATGATTATCTGGATTTGTTAAATTGCAGATATTCCTTTACTATGTAAAAGCAGTGCTCCTGCAAGAAAGCCCTTGTTCTAGTTTTAAACATGTTGTAGTTATCTATGCTTTTGATGTCATTAAGAAGGGAATTATAAACTATTGTATAGGAATGCAGTACTCCATTCTTAAACATTGTAGTTCTGATTGAAAATGTGTGTAGTGTTTAACGCCCGCTTTTACTACATACGGCACCGCAGGTGGTGACACTGATGATACATGAGATGAAGATGGAGCACCGGTGGAATGAGATGGCGGGGGAAACCGGAGGTCCCGGAGAAAACCCGCCCCAATGTCGTGTTGTCCACCACAAATCTCACTTTGCGGTCGCCTGGGATCGAACCCGGACCGCCTTGGTGAGAGCCAAGCGGTCTAACCACTAAGCCACGGCGTGGCCTAGTTCTGATTGAGGTTACGTGTATATCCTTAATATGCCTCGTGTAATGCATATGAACACTTCCATTGTTTTGAAAGTTCAATCTATTTCTTTTTACAAATAAAGCTGTCTCCAGTATATAAACACATGCCAAAGGAAGTATGCAAAGCATTTTGAACAGTGGCTTACATGAACATAGCATTCTTTCGTTGCCTATAATTCGAATGGCTTGTTTTTGTTTAATAAATATATCTTTGGCTTCTGGTGAATTTCCCCAAAATATTATTCCATATTTAATTATAGAATGTATATGTGCATAATAGGACATTAAAAGTACACGAAGGCTGACATTTTGACTTAATATTCTTAGAGCATATATATTCCTGCTTAATTTGGTTAGTAGATGGTTTGTATGAGTTTTCCATTTTAAGTTATCCTGTATCCACAAGCCTAAAAAGTTTGTTTCACTTTTGTATGAAATTAATTTATTATTTAATTTTACTTCAGGAATACTTTCATTGTTTCCTCTGTCAGATATACTAAATTTAAGACAAACTGTCTCATCTGTTTTAGTTAATTGATGGAAATTAATCATTTCTCCACACTAGCCGTATATAAGCTAAGGTTCTTAATAGATAGAGTCAACATGAAAAATTCAATGCCATGGCCGGGATTTGAACCACGGATCTCCTGGTTTCCGTCCAGTCGCTCTTAATCTTTGAGCTACCATGGCCAACATGCTGTCCTGACATTAAATTCTCCATTTGACTCACATATTTCCCTGGTAGACCACTAGGGGCTATCGCATCCGAGATACACCGTTTGTGGCGACTTACTATCGTAAGTACTTAAGTCCCAGGCTTCATCATTTAACTCTTATTATTTTAGTTAATTGATGGAAATTAATCATTTCTCCACACTAGCCGTATATAGGCTAAGAACCTTAGCCTTGTTAACTCAAAGGTTAAGAGCGACTGGACGGAAACCAGGAGATCCGTGGTTCAAATCCTGGCCATGGCATTGAATTTTTCATTTGACTCTATCTATTAAGAAACTTAGCCTACATACGACTAGTGTGGAGAAATTATTAATTTCCATCAATTAACTAAAATAATAAGAGTTAAATGATGAAGCCTGGGACTTAAGTACTTACGATAGTAAGTCACCACAAATGGTGTATCTCGGATGCGAGAGCCCCTAGTGGTCTACCGGGGAAATATATGAGTCAAATGGAGAATTTAATGTCAGGACGGCATGTTGGCCATGGTACCTCAAAGGTTAAGAGCGACTGGACGGAAACCAGGAGAACCGTGGTTCAAATCCCGGCCATGGCATTGAATTTTTCATGTTGACTCTATCTACAGTCTTATCTGTGTTTAAAACCAGGTTATTAGCTATCCATGATACCAAGTCTTTACTAGTGTGACTTAATGTATTATTTAATATTTCGTTACTGTTTCCTATTATTAGTAAGATAGTGTCACCTGCAAACAGTACAGTGTTATGAGCCTTGATGTTATTTACAAAGTCATTTATATTCAAGATGAATAGAAATGGGCCCAGAATTGAGCCTTGTGGCACTCCATATGTAATGTCAAGTAAGTCTAACTGCCGAATGAGTATTGGTATTAGGGTTTGTGTTGAAAATCTCTGTTAATTGCTTTCAATTTGTAAGGTAAGTTTCAAACCACTTGTACGCTGGCCCTCGTATGCCAAATTCAAATAATTTTGCTAACAGAATTTTGTGATCAACAGTATCAAAAGCTTTACTTAGATCTAAAAATTTACCAATTGCTTTATCTTTATTATCCAAAGCGGTTATAACGCTATTTAAGAAAGAGTATATTGCAGTCTTTGTTGATTTTTTGTGTCGAAATCCATGCTTGAGTTAGTAATTAAATCATGTTTTTCCATAAACGAGAGAAGCCTCCTATACATTCTTTTTTCTAATATCTTTGAAAATACAGAAGGTATGGAAATTGAACAGAAATTTGATACCTCAGTCCTTTTCCCTTTTTTATGTAGGGGTATAACCTTAGATTGTTTCAGTACGTCTGGAAAGATCCCGCTAGTCATGGATGCATTACAGAGATCAACAAGTGGTCTGATTATGTGTTCACTGCATCTTTTTACAATTATATCTTACATTAATGTAAGATGAAGCATAAAAACTGAAAGAAGCGTAGAGACAGTGAAGCACAAGCTAAAATAAAAATGAATTGAGAAGATAGCCCTCACCGTGTGAATTGTTAATCTAACATGAAGAACATATACAATTCACACACTTTTGCTAATAACTTAAAACTTCACAAGAATTTCCTATATGTCACCACTAAATACCAATCTACATAAAATAGTATTAATAATGGTGTTGAAATATACTTACAGTTGTATTTAAAAGCGCCTCATAAAACAAAACAAAAATAAACTTTTCTTCACGCTTCAGAGACTTCACTGACGAAATCTGTCAGTGCTTCCTAACTATCAAAGAGTTGTGACTGCTTCCGAAAATCTATGAAGCATGGTATTCAAGGTTATAAATGCAAGAATACAGAAATATTCAGTATTTGAATGAGCTCACAGGATTGGTCACTCAGGACCATATTCATAGTTATCACTTTGGTCTAGATTATCTTCCAATTAACTTGGTCCGGACCAAAGGCGGTCTAACATTTTGGCATTCATAGACGATAAAAGGTTTTGAACCAAGTAAAGCCGTGGACCGGCACGGAGTAAATGTTACACAATGTAGAAAGGTTATTCTGCACATGTGTGAGTCTGATAGAATGCTAAACAAACAACAGTGTACCTAAAAGTTTATAAATCTCTGTGGTAGTTTCACAGCTGTTTCTTAATCATACTTGTGGTTGTGTTGCTGTTTGAGGTTCGGTAACAAAGTTTGGTGTGCTGTGAATTTGGATATGACAAATTGTATCAATTGGTCAGAGGAAGACCAATGTTTTCTCTAGTCCAAAAAAGAATGAACATTATAGGAAATAAATTTGTGTCGACGGATACAAATGTGAGAAAGGAGGAGGCATGGAGTTTGCTAATAATGCAGCTTACTGATGCAGGTCAGCAGTGTTGTCTTGATATCCTCCTCTTGCATAATACCGAAGTGCTGTTAGGATTAGAGTGTCAGTTGAGATACTTAGGTCTCGGTTATTGTCCTTGACGTACAGGTCAGGATGAATCATTTCTATCTGCTTTCTGACGTTCGTTTTACTAAACCTGTATCTGCTTTTGAAGCTTAGGTCATCATACTTCGCAATAATTTCTGTTCTTGGTAGATAAATTTTCCTCCGTCATCTTATTTCACAAATTCGATGCACCACAGTTATATCCATCACCTCATTGTCGTCCATGTTGCAAAGATAGCCCGCCTTTAATCTACCCCTCGGAGGCGGACCAAAATTTGAGCCGGACCAACATGTTTGGTCCCCGGACTATAGCTAATCCCGGTTTATGAATAAGAAAATCGATGGTTCACCGTTAGTCCAACAGAAGTAGCAAGTTGGTCCAGATAAAGTGTGACTATGAATACGGCCCTCAAGCATTAAGCAGCTCTTGTCCAATTGTCTGCAGCATGCAGATGTTGGAGAATAAATTTTGAAATTGTATCCAGAGCAAATAAAATGTTGTTTGACATGCGTTTTGCATTATTCTTCTTTTTCTCCTTAAATTCTTGGGGAAGCGGCACTTCCAGCACTTAATTGCATGCTTCGCCACTGGTTTACATTGTTTTTAATTCTGTACTAATGCTTCTTCAGCACTTACAATGAAAGAACTGATGATTGCAGGAAATGCTGCGCCATCTACTAAGAAACACATGCTGTGATGCAGGATATGATATTGCAGTGCGTAGTTTAATGGCCACAACTAACATAACAGCTGAGTCTCCAAACTTGGCCATGGTTGCTCGTTTTATTTACATTTTGTTGACAAAACATGCAGGCCATTCTTCACAGCTTTTTCCTAAGATTGTATTGTCGCTTATGGAAGCTGATCAGTGTGACTGTGATGAAGACCTAAAACTAAAAACTCTGCTTGCCATCTGGAACAACCAAGGTATTTAAACAGTACAGATATGCATGGTATTGAAGAATTAAGATTTGCTTTGTTCATTTGGCAATAAGTGCACTCCATAATCATTGACTTTGTACTG
Source organism: Mantis religiosa (assembly GCA_030765055.1). Classification (NCBI taxonomy): domain Eukaryota; kingdom Metazoa; phylum Arthropoda; class Insecta; order Mantodea; family Mantidae; genus Mantis; species Mantis religiosa. Next base: position 101,379,074 of record CM060958.1, read on the forward strand.
TTACTTCATTTACTGTTTTCTCTTATAAGTAGAAGTATAAGGTGCATTCAAAAAGAAACGAGCCGAGACATAATTACAGAAACCAGTAACTGTATGCTAGAAGTATTGGCCCTGGCTGTTGAGACATTTGTCCCACTGTGACACAAAGCGGTGAATGGCTGTCTCATAAAAGTCCCAGTGCTGCGATGTGAGCCAGTTCTGCATATATAGCTGGACATCATCATCTGAGGTGAATTGTTTGCTGCTCAGAGCCTTTTTAAGGGGACCAAAAATGGCATAATCACAGGGAGATGGGTCTGGACTGTATGGAGGGTGGCCGAGAACCTCTCATTTGAATTTCTGCAGGAGTGCCGCAACTGTGTTGGCCATATGTCGCTTTGCATTGTCGTGGAGCAGAATTAACCCATGGTGATATTGCCTGGTCGTTTTGATTTGATCGCTTGGCGAAGGTTGGTCAAGGATTGCGAGTAACGCTGGGCATTCACTGTTGTCCCGTGCTGCAGGAAGTGTGTCAGAAAGGGGCCATCTTGGTCAAAGAAGAACGTCAGCATAACCTTTCCTGCACTTGTGTGGATGGCCTTGGCTTTTTTGCTGCTGGTGATGACCCTGGATGCTTCCACTGGAGACGTTGTTTTGATTCTGGTTTGAAGTGATGACTCCATGACTCATCTCCAGCCACCACACGTGCTAGGAACTCATTCCCTTCCCTAGCATAGAGCTGCAGATGACCAAGACAATGGGCCATTCAACATGCTTCCTGGTGTGGTTGAAGACTATGGGGCACCCATTGGACACACACTTTGCACAAGAGCAGTCGTTCCTTCATGGTGGTGTGAACACTTCCGACACTCAATCCGACCTCAGTAGCTATGGCATTCACTGTCACTCGGCGGTCCTGGATAATGGGTGCATCAGCCAGCTGGGCGATGTCATCAGTAATACAGTGTGGTGCTCCAGACCATGCATCATGACTAACGACACCCTGCCTCCCCTGAAGCACTTGTACCAAGCCTTGAACCTTGCAAGCGACATGCAGTGTTCACCGTACACTTGTGACATTCATCGATGAATGTCTGTTCCCCCTACACCTTCCACTGTCAGGAAACTGTTTGCTTTTCTTTTGACGCCTCCATTTCACTGTTTGCAATGTGACTGGCAGCATTGGACGATTGGTGCATGCTGCTGCTAGCTCTGTATAGTCACGTAACGTGCACGCGTGCCCTCTAGCAATGGGCTGTGAACTTCCACGCTTTTGTCGCAACAACACTTCGTTACACACGCCACGATATTACCATCTTGTCACCAGTTTGCGCATACCAGACTCTGGCTCATTTCTTTTTGAACACCCCATATATCATAATCCATCGGTAACAAAGTTTGGTGTGCTGTGAATTTGGATATGACAAATTGTATCAATTGGTCAGAGGAAGACCAATGTTTTCTCTAGTCCAAAAAAGAATGAACATTATAGGAAATAAATTTGTGTCGACGGATACAAATGTGAGAAAGGAGGAGGCATGGAGTTTGCTAATAATGCAGCTTACTGATGCAGGTCAGCAGTGTTGTCTTGATATCCTCCTCTTGCATAATACCGAAGTGCTGTTAGGATTAGAGTGTCAGTTGAGATACTTAGGTCTCGGTTATTGTCCTTGACGTACAGGTCAGGATGAATCATTTCTATCTGCTTTCTGACGTTCGTTTTACTAAACCTGTATCTGCTTTTGAAGCTTAGGTCATCATACTTCGCAATAATTTCTGTTCTTGGTAGATAAATTTTCCTCCGTCATCTTATTTCACAAATTCGATGCACCACAGTTATATCCATCACCTCATTGTCGTCCATGTTGCAAAGATAGCCCGCCTTTAATCTACCCCTCGGAGGCGGACCAAAATTTGAGCCGGACCAACATGTTTGGTCCCCGGACTATAGCTAATCCCGGTTTATGAATAAGAAAATCGATGGTTCACCGTTAGTCCAACAGAAGTAGCAAGTTGGTCCAGATAAAGTGTGACTATGAATACGGCCCTCAAGCATTAAGCAGCTCTTGTCCAATTGTCTGCAGCATGCAGATGTTGGAGAATAAATTTTGAAATTGTATCCAGAGCAAATAAAATGTTGTTTGACATGCGTTTTGCATTATTCTTCTTTTTCTCCTTAAATTCTTGGGGAAGCGGCACTTCCAGCACTTAATTGCATGCTTCGCCACTGGTTTACATTGTTTTTAATTCTGTACTAATGCTTCTTCAGCACTTACAATGAAAGAACTGATGATTGCAGGAAATGCTGCGCCATCTACTAAGAAACACATGCTGTGATGCAGGATATGATATTGCAGTGCGTAGTTTAATGGCCACAACTAACATAACAGCTGAGTCTCCAAACTTGGCCATGGTTGCTCGTTTTATTTACATTTTGTTGACAAAACATGCAGGCCATTCTTCACAGCTTTTTCCTAAGATTGTATTGTCGCTTATGGAAGCTGATCAGTGTGACTGTGATGAAGACCTAAAACTAAAAACTCTGCTTGCCATCTGGAACAACCAAGGTATTTAAACAGTACAGATATGCATGGTATTGAAGAATTAAGATTTGCTTTGTTCATTTGGCAATAAGTGCACTCCATAATCATTGACTTTGTACTGTTACTTCATTTACTGTTTTCTCTTATAAGTAGAAGTATAAGGTGCATTCAAAAAGAAACGAGCCGAGACATAATTACAGAAACCAGTAACTGTATGCTAGAAGTATTGGCCCTGGCTGTTGAGACATTTGTCCCACTGTGACACAAAGCGGTGAATGGCTGTCTCATAAAAGTCCCAGTGCTGCGATGTGAGCCAGTTCTGCATATATAGCTGGACATCATCATCTGAGGTGAATTGTTTGCTGCTCAGAGCCTTTTTAAGGGGACCAAAAATGGCATAATCACAGGGAGATGGGTCTGGACTGTATGGAGGGTGGCCGAGAACCTCTCATTTGAATTTCTGCAGGAGTGCCGCAACTGTGTTGGCCATATGTCGCTTTGCATTGTCGTGGAGCAGAATTAACCCATGGTGATATTGCCTGGTCGTTTTGATTTGATCGCTTGGCGAAGGTTGGTCAAGGATTGCGAGTAACGCTGGGCATTCACTGTTGTCCCGTGCTGCAGGAAGTGTGTCAGAAAGGGGCCATCTTGGTCAAAGAAGAACGTCAGCATAACCTTTCCTGCACTTGTGTGGATGGCCTTGGCTTTTTTGCTGCTGGTGATGACCCTGGATGCTTCCACTGGAGACGTTGTTTTGATTCTGGTTTGAAGTGATGACTCCATGACTCATCTCCAGCCACCACACGTGCTAGGAACTCATTCCCTTCCCTAGCATAGAGCTGCAGATGACCAAGACAATGGGCCATTCAACATGCTTCCTGGTGTGGTTGAAGACTATGGGGCACCCATTGGACACACACTTTGCACAAGAGCAGTCGTTCCTTCATGGTGGTGTGAACACTTCCGACACTCAATCCGACCTCAGTAGCTATGGCATTCACTGTCACTCGGCGGTCCTGGATAATGGGTGCATCAGCCAGCTGGGCGATGTCATCAGTAATACAGTGTGGTGCTCCAGACCATGCATCATGACTAACGACACCCTGCCTCCCCTGAAGCACTTGTACCAAGCCTTGAACCTTGCAAGCGACATGCAGTGTTCACCGTACACTTGTGACATTCATCGATGAATGTCTGTTCCCCCTACACCTTCCACTGTCAGGAAACTGTTTGCTTTTCTTTTGACGCCTCCATTTCACTGTTTGCAATGTGACTGGCAGCATTGGACGATTGGTGCATGCTGCTGCTAGCTCTGTATAGTCACGTAACGTGCACGCGTGCCCTCTAGCAATGGGCTGTGAACTTCCACGCTTTTGTCGCAACAACACTTCGTTACACACGCCACGATATTACCATCTTGTCACCAGTTTGCGCATACCAGACTCTGGCTCATTTCTTTTTGAACACCCCATATATCATAATCCATCCAAAAATGTCATATTTAGATTTCTCTTGAAAATGTGCATTTTGATTAACAATTTTAGAAAAAGTTGTATGTGTGCATGTGTATATGTGTGAACAAAAACAGAGTTGGTTAAATACCAAACTTTTATTTAAGTTGTCATTTTCCAAGGATGTAACAATTATTTCCCTGCCACAAAATTTCCCATTACATGGAAAAATGTTCATTATTTTTCATTTTCTGAAAAGTAACTCTTACGATTTTAATTACAACCATAAGTTTAAGATATTTTTATAACAAATAAAATGTATATCTGAATTTTCTGTGAAGTCATATCCATTCTTAATGAATTTTGTATATACATGTTTGGAGAAATTTATTCACAGTGACATCCAAATTAATTGATAAAACTATTTGTAGTCCGTTTTTCATGAGTTGGACCTTTGAGTTTGATCATTGTACAGGGTTCTTCTTTTAAAACTTAACAGCCGCACATCATGTCACCCATGCACAATTAGGTGTGCCTCAGCTGGCTTTGCTCCTACATAAGCTCCATGCATAAAGCATGTATAATACTCTTACCTTACAAAAGATGCTAGAAATGTCTGCTTAATAAGCATTATATCGGGAAAAGACATTCTGATTCACATTATTAAGTGTGGCCACGTAGTGTTTCCAATTTCCTTTCTAATATTTTGTTTTAGTTTTTCCAATGTATGAGGATTTGCCTCTGAAAATCCTTATCACATTCAAGATATCCTTTATGATCAGAAAGCTGCACTGTGGTATGCTGTTAGCTCAGTATTCTACGAGCAGGCTGTAAATGCAGAGAGGTACTGAAATGACATTTTGACCCCATTTTATCATCACCTGTCAGAAGAAGAGAAATCATATTGGTGTATTCAACAAGATTCTGCTACTGCCCATACATCAGAAAGTCCATAAATAAAATTAGAGAAATGTTTGAAGATGAGTGATTAGTGCTGGAGTATGGTCCTCTCGCTCCCCTGACCTAACAGTGTATGATATTTATTTGTGGGGTAACCTAAAAGACAATGTTCATGAGACAGATCTTTATACATTGGAACAACTAAAATAAAATATTAGAAATGAAATCGGAAACATTACAATGGCCCAACTTAATCTTGTGAATCAGAGTGTGTTCTTCCAATATAATGCTTATTTGCCAAGGGTGATCGACATTTCCAGCATCTTCCATAAGGTAAGAGTATTTATTATACATGCTTTATGCGTGAAGTTTATGTAGGAGCAAAGATAGCTGTGGCACACTCAATTGCTCTCAGGCGAAATACTGTGTACCCATTAGGTTTTAAATGAAGAACCCTGTACACAATATGGACTACATCAAAAGGACAGTAATTAAGAATACAGTAACTCAGTATTACAATAAATCAGTTTTACTTCCATAGATGACAATACGACAGCGGACAACCCATCACTTTGTACCAGTAAATGTAACAATGTAAGTAGTCAACAAGAAAGAATCTGACATTGTAATCAGATAAATTACCCAATTATCTGAAGCAAATACCTACACTGCATCGATTTAGGATTTGTCTCAAAAAACTGCTTTCACTTCATTGTTTTTATAGTATAAAGGAATATTATAATTACTTTGACAATCTTTTTAAGATATTTTATAAATGTATTGTGACTGTGGGTTCGTGAAATTAAAAATTCAAATTGCGGAAATTCTAAATGTTCTTTATTTCCGTAGGAATACACTGTTCAACTCTCACGTAACAACTTTGCATCACATATCATAATCTACAGCACCAAGGTCGTTGACAATAACAAACACTAGCTTTCGTTACAACACTTCACAACTGACTCTCGTTTTACACACAACTCTTGTTACACAACAACTCCCGGCTGGCGTGTCACAATTGCTTATATATCTGATTCACAACTCGAGAAACTTCTCGAGCAAACAAGAAAAACAACCATTCTCCGTCAATTGAGATATCACTAGAATCTTCCAGACGTGAAATCCTAGCTGTGCCGGCAAGTCCTTTGTGTACACTAGCCGTGCTGTTTATGAAGCTCTTTATTACCATGAAACATTATCCGCCATCTATTATCTATTTGCGCCGAAACTGTTCATGCCCGTTACCGCGACACTGCTCCCTCCTCAAAGCTGGTCGTCCCGAACAGCACCATTGTAGCGGGCCAGACGATCCAAGTGTACCACCAGCATCTTCCCTCGGGACACCTTCTGGGTGCGGTAGACCATGTCGTTAATCATCTTCACCACCCTTGCCATGGTTGCTGGAGCTTCGGGCATCGTCCCTTGGTCCGGGTAGGGCGGTACAACCAGACTAGGTCACCCTGCTGGAACCCTTGGCTGTTGGCTTGCCTGTCACATCGCGTCTTCATGCGGTCGCTCGCCTTCTGGATGTTCTGATGAGCCATCTCATGTATGTCGTGGAGATGGTCCACCAGGTTCTCCACGTACTCGGTTGCTGGCTGTTTTGCATCCGGGGGGCTTGCAAAAGCCAGATCACAGGGGAGACGTAACTCTTGGCCGAACATTAAGCTGGCTGGCGTCATCCCAGTGGTGTCGTGTGTTGACGAGCTGTAGGCCAGTAAGAACAGTGGCACCTTGATGTCCCAGTCTCGCTGATGGCTGGCCACGACCTTCCTCAGGTGCTGTTCTAAGGTCTTTATGTATCTCTCCACCATGCCGTCCGACTTGTTGTAGGGGTGTGGTGCAGGTCTTGTTCACCCCAATCCTCTCTAGTGCCTCCTTCATCAGGTTGGATTCAAATTTGGTGCCCTGGTCGCTGTGGAGCTCTAACGGCACCCCAAATCGGCAGAACACTTGCTCCACAAGGCAATCCGTGATTGTCTTCGCCTCCTGGTTCGGAATGGCATACATCTCCGGCCATTTGGTGAAGTATTCTACGACCACCATCAGGTACTTATTGCCACGGTCGGACACTGGGAATGGTCCAGCATACTTCGACAGTTATTGATCACGCTTTTACTAACTTAAAGGATGAAGATGTAAATATAGCTTTAATAAAAAATGGGCTTAGTGACCACTTTGGACAATTAATAGAGAGTAAGCCCTTAGATATACAAGATGGAAAATTAAAAAATATGAAGGAAATTAAAAGAATTGTAAATAAAAGTACTCTAGAAGCATTAAGAATTAATCTTAAAGAAACAAAATTTAGTAATATATTTGAAATAACTAAAATAGATGAAAAATTTGAACAATTTATGAATACTTTAAAGTCATGCTTAGAGCAGTCGGTACCATTGTATAAGGTAGTTCATAAAAAACAGAACAGTTTAAACTGGTCGACCAAAGGGATAGAAAAATCCAAAAGGAGAATGAAATTCTTAAATAGTCTAAAAGCTTTTAAACTAGATGAACGGTCCTACACATACATAGAAAACTATAAAAATACTCTAAATGCAGTGATAAACAAAGCTAAGAAACACCATAATAAGACTTTGCTCTTGAATGCAGAAAATAAAATTAAGGAGATATGGAACATTATTAAAACAATACATAAAGAAAATTCCTCAAAATGGACAGAAAACTTCCAAATTATAAAATCCAGTTGCATAATACTAGACCCAGTGATTATTAGTAATGAATTTAATGATTATTATATAGATATAATAGCTAATATGGGAATTAAGACAAGAGACTACAAAACAAACGAAAGTTCCATATGTAACTCAATGGTAATTAGAGAAATTACACAAACTGATGTCATTAGGCAAATAAATACACTAAAATGTAAAAGATCTAGCGGATTAGATGAATATTCAAACCAAATGATAAAATACTGCAAATACGAAATAATGGATATACTTGTACATATAATAAATGAAAGTTTTATTTCAGGAACCTTTCCAAGTAACCTAAAACAAACAATAGTTAGACCTATTTATAAACAGAAAGGCTCCAAACAAATGATGGAAAATTATCGCCCTATATCTCTTTGCTCTGGATTTTCAAAGATTATCGAAGGACTTTTCCTAGAACAGCTCCAGAGCTTCTGTAGTAAATTTAATATTATATCACAGAATCAGTTTGGCTTTCAGAAAAAGAAATCAACAATACATGCAGTTAGTAAGGGAAATGATATAATTGTTAGAGCATTAGATAGAAAGGAGTTAGTGATAGCGATTTTTCTTGACCTATCAAAAGCTATCGACTGTGTTAATATTAAACATCTATTGGCGAAATTAGAAAACTATGGGATAAGCGGCATACCATTAAAATGGTTAAGTTCGTACCTGCAAAATAGGGTGCAGTGTGTCGAAATATTACACAATTCAGGAGGAAATTTAAAAAAAGTTAAATCAGCATTCAAACGTGTAACACATGGAGTGCCTCAGGGGTCAAAATTAGGTCCATATCTGTTTATCCTATATAGAATAGAATAGAATCTTTATTGTCACATAACGTTTACATTGTCAGCCTAGCTGGTAAACTGGTGAGTCGTCAAGTTATACATAAAAGAAATTTAAAAGAAAGAAAAAGAAAAACTAATTCTAATGTATATGTACATAAATTATCAATTACAAGTAATAATAATAAATAATAATATTAAATAATAATAAATAACAAATAATATATAAATAAATAAATAATTATCAATTACAAGTAGTTATGATATTGTGTCATCCATGAATTTCTGTATGGAGTAATATGTCTTATGTAATAACAGATCTTTTACATTTTTATTAAATAGTTTCAGAGTTTTTATTTCTTTGAGTCGGGGTAATTTATTGTATATTTTTATACCCATATAATGGGGTGTTTTTTCATATAATGTTAATCTATGCATGGGGTATTTTATGCTGGACTCCTTCCGAGTGCCGTAATGATGACGATTTTGTTTTTGGATAAATTTCTCATAATTTTTATATACATAGGTGGATAACTCTAAAATATATACTGAGGGCATTGTTAGAATTTTTAATTTTTTGAATAGTGGTTTGCATGAATCTTTAAAGTTAGCATGTAACATTATACGTATTACCTTTTTTTGAATTTTAAAAACAGTTTCCCATCCCGATGCATTTCCCCACAATATTATACCATAGGCCAAGATCGAATGAAAATAGCTGTAATATACAATTTTTTTTGTTTCTATATTCATCATATTTGTCAGGCATAACATGTTATAGCAGGCTGAATTCAATTTTTTAGTTATATGTTCAATATGGATATTCCATTTTAAGCATTCATCTATGTGCATTCCTAATATCTTACTATAACCCTTTATTGTAGAACTATTATTATTGTCTACATTATCTTGTTTCAGATTAGCATTAGCAGCAGTTTTAAATTGTATAATACTAGTTTTTGTTTTATTTAAGCTCATACCATTATCAGTGAACCATTTGTCTAAGTTATTTAATGCATTGCTTATATCAGTTTGCAAACTATTATGACTTATATTTTGTAAAATAACTGATGTGTCATCTGCATACAATATTGGATACCCATTTATACTTTGAGGTAAATCGTTAGTGTAAAGTATATAAAGCAGAGGACCCAGCACAGAGCCTTGCGGTACACCACTGGTATTTTCTCTCCATTTTGATTTATAAATTCCAGTGCTACATTTACTAATTACACTTTGTTTGCGATTGGACAGGTATGAATGAAACCACTTTAAGTTTTGATCTTTTATATTATAATATTCAAGTTTTTTTAAAAGAATTTGATGACTTACGCAGTCAAAAGCCTTCGAAATGTCACACATTATTGCAGCAGTATTTTTTTGTAAATCTAAATTTAGTGCTATTTCATTTACTAATGTGGTTACAGCTGTAATTGTTGATAAATTTTTTCTAAAACCATGTTGGCAATCATTTAATATTTTATTTTTTTCCAAAAAAGCTTTTAGTCTAACATATACTAATTTTTCTAATATTGTTGAAAAACTTGTCAAGACTGATATTGGGCGATAGTTTTCTTGTTCATATGTACCACCTTTGTGCAAAGGAGTTATTAATGCATATTTCATTCTTTCTGGAAAAATGCCATAATGAAAAGATTGGTTAAATATTTTTGCAAGTGGCTCACTTATTTTATTCCCAATTATTTTTACAAGCCTAGGTGGCAGATCATCCCATCCACTAGAATTTTTTGATTTCAAAGTTGCAATAATGTTTTTTACGTCATTTGTTGTTACATATCCAAGATCAAAAACCTGTGTGTTGGGTGTACTCTTTTCCACATTCTTAAGAGCATGAGGCATGCATGGGGGTGTTTTTCGAATTACATTTGGAATATTCGTAAAATATTTGTTCAATGATTCAGCCATATCTACTGAAATAGCTTTACTTAGTGGTTTATTTTGTTGCTTGTTTCTTAGCCCTAATTCACATTTAATTAACTGCCATGTGGCTTTACTTTTGTTTTGAGCTTGTTTTATATAATTTTCAATGGCCATTTGTTTGGCTCTCTTTATGACTTTTTTATAAATGTTACTATAACTCGAATAATAATGTTTTAACTGTAAGTTATTCGATTCTTTGGTAAGTCTATACAATAATCTTTTCCTTGCACTCGAAACCTTGATACCCGGGGTACACCAGTTTAGCGAGAAGTTTTTATATTTTTGTTTGGATACTTTTTTAGGAAAACAATGATTATAAACAATAAAGAATTGATTTAAGAATGCATTGTAATTATCATCAACAGTTCGTGATATGTCGAAGTGCCAATTTATATCTGCGATCTGATTTTTAAAATTAGTTATGTTTTCATCACTAAATACTCGCATTGTTTTATATTTTTCATTTTTTTTTTCATTTTTTATGCATTCATTCGGAAAAGTAACAAATAACGCTTTATGATCAGAGAAACCAGTTTCGACTGTTCTGCAATTTCCACTTTCATATAAACTATTAGTTATTATATTGTCAATACAAGTATTAGTTGTGGTGGTTACTCTGGTTGGTTCTTTGCATTGAGGGTTAAACCCATACATTTCAATAACATTTAAGAATTTGTTTGCCATTCCCTTCTTTAATAAACAATGTGAGTTTAGGATGTCTATATTGCTATCAGTTGCAATTATGATGTGTTTACCCTTTTCTTTGTGTAGTTTTATTAATAGATTTTCAAATTTTTTAAAAAAGATTTCAAAGGTGTTGTAATAAGGCACTCTATATATAGAGACAGCAATGATCTTCAGCTCAATTAGTTCAATTGCGGATACTTCAAATACATGGTCTTCTTGACATACTTTTAGATCTTCTCTTATTTTTATCGTTATATTTTTACACAAACAACTTTTAACAAGAATGCATGAACCTCCCCGCTGTCCTGTTTTCCTAATGTAATAGTCAGCTATATTATAACCTTGTAGTTGGTTTAGTAATTTAATTTCTGAATTACCTAACCAATGTTCATTTAAACATATAACTGAGATGTTTGTGAAATATAATTCTTCCAGAAATATTTCTAATGATTCAAATTTTGTTTTTATTCCTTGTATATTAAGATGCATTAACCAATGGGTCTGAGAACATTGCTTACTCTTTACATTATTTGGTGAATCATGTTTTGAATTACTGACCTGACAAGATGTTTTTACACCATCTGACTTCCTCACCAGTTTACCGGTTGTTTACATATTATATTTACAACATCTTTTATAGCTTCACTCAATTTGTTTGACCCCTTTCTATTTAAGTGTAAACCATCTCTTCCTATGCACCACTCATTCAGCTTCTTGTCCAAATTCACAAACACAGATTTTAGAGCTTGGCAGGCCCATCTTATGTTTTTATTTACACTGTTTATATAGTTGCTTGGCACATCAAACCTTCTTACTACGCTGTTTACGGCAATAGTAGCGTTTGGAAAACATTTTTTAGTGGAGAGAATAAGATTGTAGACTTCACCGAGAATTTCATCTGGACTATGTGATGTTTTTAAGTTATTTGTTCCCACGTGAAGCACTACCACTTTGACTTTTTCAGGATTGCTAGCTATTTTGACATCACTTACCATTCGACACATTTGTTGAGCATTTATTCCTCTAAATGATATCACTTTTGCACCCTCCACACTCACATGTTTTGTCATAGAATCACCGAGCACTAACACCGTGTTTTGATCACTTTCTGTTGTTTGGTTTTTCATCCTTTGCGCCGCGAGGTTAGGGTTCGTCCATTGGAATTTGGAGACATCATGAACTTTTGTCCTCTCTTGTAAACCAGCCTCAGGTAATTTTATTTGATGCTCCTCCTCTTGCAGTAGGTTCAATACTTCGTACTTATTTGAGATTTCAATCTAATAATTCAATAAATTTTCTATTTAAAATAATACAGGATGCTGGAGGATTAGCAATTGGATATGCAGATGATACAACTGTAGTGGTAACAGGTAAGACAGAGGCAGAAGTTCAGGGAAAAGCAAACTCCTTATTAGAATCAATTAGCACTTATTTAGAAGCACTGGGAATGGTACTAAACACAAACAAAACCGAATGGATGCAAATTCAGCTCAGTAATAGAAAAAAGTCAGACATCACATTAACAGTACAAAATAAGCAAATTAGCCAAGTAGCACAGACAAACTTTTTAGGATTAGTTATAGACAGTAGTTTAAAATGGCACAAACATATAGAAAAGATCAATAAGAAAATAAACAAGGGCATATATGTATTAAAACAGACAACACAAATTATGGATGAAGTCAGTGCACTGAAGGTTTATTATGCATTTATACATGCACACCTAAGTTATGGGGTCATTTTATGGGGGGCAGCAGGTAAGAAAAATATGTTAAAAACATTTAGGCAACAAAAGAGAGCAATAAGAATAATGGAAAAAATCCCTAGGAGACAATCATGTAAAAGTAGCTTTAAAAAACTTAAAATACTCACATTACCCTGTTTATATATATTTGAATGTCTCAAACATGTAATAAGAAACCACATAGAAGGAAAAAATAGAAACATTCATGAATATAATACAAGAACAAAACAGAACTACTTTAGAAATAGGTTCAGGGGAACATTAGCTGCCAAATGTATTGAAAGTACTGCAAAAAATTTATATAATCATTTACCTCACTCTATCAAGGCAATAAATGAAGAAGTGAAGAAAATTTATGCAATAAAGACTTACCTAGTGAGAAACGCTTTCTACTCAATTGAGGAATACAAAAAGGGAAGAGAGACTTAGACTTAGTTTATTAAATTTTGTTATCAATCTATTGTGTATATCTAGAATTACTAATAATCTGTAAATAGATTTATTTGTTTTATTATTGAACTGTAAAAATGTAATTGTAGTCTTACTTTTGACGATGCTTTGTAAAACATGTTGCAAATGGCAGAATAAAAATCTGAATCTGAATCTGAATGTCGACGGCGATCCTTTCGAATGGCGCTCCGATGTTGTACTGCTGCATGCGACCCCAGCTCCTAGTCTGGGGGTCGCAACCACTTTCTACTTTTTTATGCAAAGAATTTGGTGACACCCACTTGCACGGCTTCAATGTTGTCAAAATTTCTTCCATGCAGAAAATGGGCTATGGATATAAAAAATGATAATCTGATGATGTGAGGTCAGGGCTGTATGCTGAGTGTGGTAGCAGTTTGATTCCTACCAATTTCTGAATTTTTTCCATGGTTGTTTGTGCAGTATGGTGAGTTGCATTGTCCTATTCCAGTAGAACTCTATTTCGGTTAACTAATGCTAGGCATCTCCATCTCAAAATTTCATGAACTCATTACAGTAGATGAGAGTAAAGATCTGCATTAATCATGTGCCCATTTGTAACAAACTCCCAGTAATCACACCTTTAAAATTCTACCTGACACAACATTACTTTGGGATCAAACTGATTTTTGTTTAAATGATGACTTTGGCAGGTTGGCAGGGATCAAGCAACTGTTTTGAGACATAAGGGTTTTGATAATATACCCAGTTTTCATCACAAGTGACAATTCTCTTGACAAATCTATCATCGATGAAATTATGGATAAGCTGACAGCAGATATACAGTCTACGTTCAGCCGGTTGAGGTGTCAGTTCATGGAGTACAGATCAACAGCTTCTGTATGATTTTCCAAGTGTCTTAATGTGGCAAATATATATCTTTAGTTGCACAAATGTTTCTCAAAGCCTACAGGTACTTTTTTGTGGGTTTTCTCACAAAATTTGGCATGTATCCTCAATATTCCAAACTTTAGATATTCCTGAATATGGTAAAACTTAAGTGTTTTTGTCTTCATTGTTAAGACATCGTTGTGCCACACTCTCACTAATGACACCTTCTCCTTACACTTCACATATTCAAGCTGCGGCAGCGGTTTTATAATCTTGTTTCCAGTAGTGTTTTGAAAGGACTCTTAAGTTCAAACTTTGTTATCTCCATTTCGTGATTGTTTATTAACAACTGTATAACTAAAGATATGCTCACAATGTATGCAACACTAGCTATGGCATCCATTAAATAGCATTGCCAAAACAAAGAAACCCAATACATTTACTAAAACAACAAAATCAAAAAACTGACTTTACTTATGAGACCATCTAATTATGTTACTTTTAAATTTATGTTATAAAACAAATATGTGAAAAGTTGTCACAAATTATTTATTGCAATATATATGTTGCTTCACAGTCACAGGCTTCAATTTTCACATATTAGTTTTAATGCATTGGCAGATTATAAAATCTTTTGAAATCCAGGTTTATGCTAAGGTTGTAAATTAATTTAGGATTAAGCTGTTTGTCAATGGTGGAGGTTAAAGTGGTCAGGAAGTAAGTTCTGGTGTGATTAGTAAGGTTCAATATTAATATGCTTCGACCAAAGTATATATTTTGTTACAGAGTTGTTGGATCTGCCAGTGGAGGTGCTAGAGCTGATGGCATTGAAGTGGAAACTTGGTTTGGAAGTACAATGCTTGCAATTATGTCACAATGAAGAGCACATACCAGATTATCTTATTAAACTATGTGCAAGCTCTCCAAGGGTCTTCCAGGCATGTCTTTCCATTTTCACCTCCTTCCTGTTGGAATATAATGGTCATCAACAAGTACGGAGACTTTTTACAGACTTGATAACATTTGTAGCAGTAATATGCCCAACATTATGGAAATTATTTCCTGTCCGTTATCAGAAACTTGCAATGTTCCTCCAGGTGAGTTTATTGGTATGTGTTTTTCAATTCAATTAATATGAAACCATGATTTCCTTTATTCACTCTTCAATAAACTATTTTTAAAAAAGCATATCTACTTCCTCTTAATTTAGATGAGCCTTCATTGTTCATTTATTCTTTTCACTGTAGATATAAGAAGAATACATCAAACTAAAGTAGTCAAAAATTTAAAATTGCTTTATAAACTTATTAATAATGTGTTGCATGCTTTAGAGGAAATGTCAAATAAGTGACGTACTAATGTAGTCAATTATGTATTCAAGTTTATCAATTTTGTTGCTATGAATATATATTTATATTAGGACTAGGATTATTACGGAGGGGATTTGGCACCAAAACCGATGGTTTATTGTACCGAAGCCCCCAGTGGGCATCCCCAGGAGGAAGGATGAGCCGAAAGGAGACAGACAGGAGGCAAACAAAGGCATCGAGACACCTGTTGACACTTCTACTCTTAGAAAGACCACCAGATGTGAGAGATGATGTGAAATAATGGAGATGAAATGGTGGTAGTTTTAGTTAATTGATGGAAGTTAATCATTTCTTCACACTAGCCATATATAGGCTAAGATTTTTGATAGATAGAGTCAACTTGAAAAATTCAATGCCACGCCCGCATTTGAACCACGGATCTCCTGATTTCCGTCCAGTCGCTCTAACCCATTGAGCTAACATGGCCAACTTGCCGTATTTAACTAAATCAATTAACTATCCATCAATTAACTAAAATTAAATAATCAAAAAGCTAAAATAATAAGAGTTAAATGATGAAGCCTGGGACTCAAGCACTTACGATAATAAGTTGCCACAAATGGTGTATCTCGAATGCGAGAGCCCCTAGTGGTCTAACAGGGAAATATACGAATCATATTTCCATCAATTAACTAAAATAATAAGAGTTAAATGATGAAGCCTGGAACTCAAGTACTTACGCTAGTAAGTCGCCACAAACAGTGTATCTCAAATGCGAGAGCCCCTAGTGATCTACCAGGGAAATATACAAATATAAGAGTTAAATGATGAAGCCTGGGATTCAAGTACTTACGGTACTAAGTCGCCACAAATGGTGTTTCTCGAATGTGAGAGCCCCTAGTGGTCTGCCGGGGAAATATACGAGTGATACAGCAAGTTGGCCATGGTAGCTCAATGGGTTAGAGCGACTGGACGGAAACCAGGAGATCCGTGGTTCAAATCCTGGCCATGGCATTGAATTTTTCATGTTGACTCTATGGGTCAGGTAGGTCGGCTATGAGAATCAAACCAGGGCCTTCTGATTGTGGGCTACAGATGAAACCACCTGAGCCATCCCACTCAGTATATTTATATTATATATTGTAAGTATTATCAATTGTTTAATCTGTTAATAAATTAAGTATATTTATTACACTATGTACATAATAGCTTGTGCACATTTGTATATATTTAGTATGACTGACGATTTGCCTGTTCTCTGTTTAAACATAAGGTGATGATAAAGTATTAATAACATCTTCATTATGAATATCTTTATTAAAGTAAAAATGATTACATTGTGGTAATGTGACCAGCAACCTGGCTTCTACACTGAGAGATCCAATATTCAATTTCCAGCTTAAGTTGGAAAGTTTTCTTTAATCAGAATAATTCTGTAGCAGCTACAAAATCTGGAAGCAGCAGTGTAGGAAGTAGTGTGAGTGTGTGTAAGTATAAGTAACAAAACCCATATTAAGAAATCTACAGTTCAGTTTTTAAAAACATCATAATCAGAGACTTGAAGATTTCCCAGCGCTGATTATGAATAATTTCTTCTCGGGAGATTAGCCCGTAAAAGCTAGATCACTCTCCCAGCTTTCAGCGACGCACTCTGTCACCATCATTAGGGAACTAGTTGCAAGCTTGCCAAGTCTGGTATTTAAAGCTATGCGGAAGGACCCAAATACCGCCTCGCTCACTGCCACTGACCAATAAGCGTTGAGGTGGGTGGCGGGTCAAGTGGTTGTTGATGAGTGGCAACCAGGTTTTGCTTAACTGAAGTCCCTCGTCCTTGTAATTATTTTTAGTGGTTTTAATATACATAGCTTCCTTTATGATTCTGTCGAAGTAATTGCTGCACTTTTCTAAGATTTCTGTGGAGTGGAAATTGATCTTGTGGCCGGTATCATAAGTGTGCTGTGCTACTGCAGACTTTTCTGAGTAACACAGCCGCAACGTTCGTGTTGCTTGATCTGCTCTTCCACAGTCCTCCCTGTCTGACCAATGTATATTTTACCACATTCACATGGTATTTTGTAGACACCGGCAGCTTGGAGACCTAAGTTGTCTTTGACAGAGGCGAGGTGTTTGCCTGATTTTGAGGGGTAGCTTAAAAACTGCTCTAATGTTATGTTACAGTAATATTCCTGCTATTTTGTGTGAGGCAGCACCAATGAAGGGAATAATGGCTGTGTTAGAGAACTCTACTTTCTCTTTGTTTTCCTTGGGTTTGCGACGGAGCTTAAGAAAAGCATTGTTGATTTCTCTGTTGGAGTATAGATTCTGTCTAAAGGTTTTCCATAAATGTTAGAAAGTCGAAAGCTTGGAGAGTGATCTAGCATTTACCTGGCTGATCTCCCGAGAAGAAATTATTCAAAACATCATAAGTTTTTTCACAAGTCAGAGCTTCCAGTATGACTACTGAAGTTAAAAGAGATTATTGGAAAAAGGCAAATAGAAGATTTATTGAATAATTTGTGCATATTAATTAATAACTAAGCTTATTTTAATTTATTGACTTATATTTACTTCACTGTCAATACTTTCAGCTTTTTCCTTTATAAAAATAACATTAGAAATCAATTTAGAGAATTTTCAATTTACAAATTTGTGACTTAATTAAAAAGATGAATTAATTTATTGCTACAGGGAATGAAGAATACTGACAGAGGAGTTTTATGAAAATGATCTCATGATATGGTAAATATATTTACCATAAATATATATTGACCTGGTAAAACTAAGCTGTTACGATGCGGCAATTAAACTGTTATCATTGTAGTGTCATAAAAACCCATGAAACATTGCTAACCCTTGTTTAGAATACTGCAGTTTCACAGCATGTGTGCACGCTCACACATATGCACACACGTACACACACAAACACACCTGCATGTGTGTGCACACAGACCAACACAGACCTTTTTTCAAAAAATACCTTTTTTGTATTCAGGGAACCTTAAAATGTACATTTGATACTTTAGTATCAAATTTTTTGGTGGAATACAATATCTTCCATATCTACTATATACAAGGGGATGTCAAAAAATAACCAGAATTACTTTTTTGCATTTTAAAGGACCCGTGCATACAATGTGTGTTTCTAATACCAGAGAGGTCTGACCTTGAGTGACAAAATGGCATATATGTCATTCGCCTGGGGATGCTCAGTTGGAGGGTAGCAGGAGATGTGTGAGGCCATGTTTACTGTACCCAACATGGATCAAGTTGTAACAACGTGCTTCAATTAGATTTTGCGTTCTTCTTGACAAAACTGCATCACAAACATTGGAAATGTTGCAGCAAGCCTACAAACAGCAAGCAATGGGGAAAACTTAAATGTTTGAATGGTATAAACGATTTTGGGAGGGTAAAAATGACCTTGAGGATGCTTCATGTCTTGGAAGACCTTCAACCTCGAAAACAGACATCAGCACAATTGACATGTTGTAGGGCAGTCGTCTTTTGTCGTTAGCAAAGATTACTGAGATTACAAATATATCCTGCAGATCAGCTGAAGACACTGTATGCAATGTTCTGAGGCATAGAAAAGTTGCAGCAAAGTGACAATGCAGTGAGAAGCAGCAAGTGAAAAGGCTCACATTGTGATGGCGTGTCAACAATGGAAGGGAAGGCTTCAGCGAGAACCAGATTTTTTTGGACAAAGGATTTGGATTCATGCAATGAATCCTGGTTTCATCATTTTGACCCAGAGACAAAGCAGGAAAGTGCCCAAAGGAAACATCCTTCAAGTCCAAGACCCAAAAAATGTGAAAGTTCAACCAAGTGCAGGAAAAGTGATGCATCTCGTCTTTTCGATAAGCAAGACATTTATTAAATTATAAATGAGTCATACTTTTTACACATCAGCTTCCCTTACATACCTATATTGAGGACATGTTTCTCGAACTATTGTTCGCATCTTCAGCTCTATTGCAACTAAAACTTGATCCAGTGGCGTGGGTAGTTCTGGAGTTGCTGCTGCCATCTGTTGACTTTGTGATGAATTTAAATGTCTGGTTGTAACCTGGCAGGATTTCGAAGTTCATTAGTTGGTTTTTATGCTTTTCTGGGCATATTTTCTCCCAGAAGATGAGCTCCCTATGTTTTTGTACGTATTTTAGTAATTTGGTAGTAATTTAGTAATTTGTCCTCAGCATAGATAGTAAGTGAAATTGATACGTAAAAAGTATGACTCATCTATAATTTAATATATTGTAACGGGGACTGCTGGAGCACCCTGTACCAGCTGCGAACGGAAGGCAGGGGGGAGGCTCGGTTAGCCACGCCCTTCCCTCGTTTGTCTTATAGTGGTGACAGCCAGTGGTCGGAAAGAAACATAATTGTGCGTCTGTTTTCCTTCCACCTGGTTCTCGATCTTTCTGTTACCAGAACAATCTTGTAAACACCAGAAACCGGCGATATTCCGATATAAGGAGGGTTACAGACAGACAGAGTGAGTTAGTCAGTTGTTGTGCTGTGTTGAGTTGGTCAATCAGTTGGTTAGTGAGCGAGAAGACAGTCGCAGTTCTTGGTGTAAGAGTTAGTCAGTGACGTGTTAATGAACGAAAGGATTGTGCAACGGAAGGCTGTACGAACTGTGTATGAGTATCGGAGTTTATGTAATCGCGAGTACAAGTGAAGTTGTAACGGACGAACGGGTAAATTGTAATTGTGTGCAGCAAGTAATTTTGTGTAATTGGCAAGTGTTAAACTGTAAGTCGGTGGAAATAAAGAACATTGTTGAGTGGTGTAATTGGACTTTTTATTCCACGAACCCACAAAGTCACACTGGTGTCAGGAAGCGGGAAGATAACATCACCGAACACTACAGCCATGGAATCCGCATTGGAAATGCTTTTGGCGAAGATGAACGAGTTAACAGAGAAAACAGAAGCGGCAAACAATAACCTGGCCGCGGAACTGAAACTAATCAGGACGGCTAGGGAGAACATCGCCGCAGAGTTGAAACAAATGAAGACGGCAAACAACATCGCCGAGAAGATGGAACAAGTGAAGGCCGAGTTAACCACGGAAATGAGAGCAGCGAATGACGGTCCGGCTACCGAAATGAAGGTGGCGAACGAGGCTCTCGCCGCCAAGTTTGAAGAACAGTTGGCCGGCGTGAGGGATGACGTGACGGAGCTGGGCGAGCGGAAGGGTCAAGTAGACGACCGCCTTAATGATTTAGAGGAAAAGGCCGACAACATCGCAAAACCCCTCACCCGCCTGACGGAGGAAAACCGGCCTTATATGTGGACGGAGGACGCCGAAGACGCTTTCCAGCACCCGAAGGGGACCCTGTGCAGTGCTCCAATTTTGGGTTTCCCACAACCGGGTGGCGCCTTCATTGTGGACACCGACGCTAGTGACCATTGCATTGGAGGTGTCCTAACGCAGATCCAGGACGGCCATGAGCGGACAAGAGTGGAAGAGAAGGAGCGTGCCGCAGCAGTCCGAGTAGTTGTGGCACTGCCTGCTGGAGGCTGGGATAGCGCAGGCCTGAGGAGGGAGCAGCTGGCGGACGCAGACTTGGGGCCACTCTTGAGGGAAGTGGACGCAGGGACGAGGCCAACCTGGGAGGACATCGCACCGAGGAGCGCCACCTACAAGTCGCTCCGGGCCCAATGGGACTCGTTGAAGACCAGAGAGGGCGTGCTGTTCCGGGTATGGGAATCACCCGATGGGAAGGCGCGGAGAGGACAGTTGGTACTTCCCCGGAGCAAGGTCCCGGAAGTCTTGGAGGAAGTGCACGCCGGTACTTCAGGAGGACACCTGGGGGCGAACCGAATGATTCACAAACTACGGCAGCGCTACTTCTGGCTCAGACTCCGGGCAGATGCTGGTGGTACACCTGGACCGCCTCGCACGCTACGATGGGGCTGTTCGAGGGCGAACAGCTTTGAGGAGGGAGCAGTGTAACGGGGACTGCTGGAGCACCCTGTACCAGCTGCGAACGGAAGGCAGGGGGGAGGCTCGGTTAGCCACGCCCTTCCCTCGTTTGTCTTATAGTGGTGACAGCCAGTGGTCGGAAAGAAACATAATTGTGCGTCTGTTTTCCTTCCACCTGGTTCTCGATCTTTCTGTTACCAGAACAATCTTGTAAACACCAGAAACCGGCGATATTCCGATATAAGGAGGGTTACAGACAGACAGAGTGAGTTAGTCAGTTGTTGTGCTGTGTTGAGTTGGTCAATCAGTTGGTTAGTGAGCGAGAAGACAGTCGCAGTTCTTGGTGTAAGAGTTAGTCAGTGACGTGTTAATGAACGAAAGGATTGTGCAACGGAAGGCTGTACGAACTGTGTATGAGTATCGGAGTTTATGTAATCGCGAGTACAAGTGAAGTTGTAACGGACGAACGGGTAAATTGTAATTGTGTGCAGCAAGTAATTTTGTGTAATTGGCAAGTGTTAAACTGTAAGTCGGTGGAAATAAAGAACATTGTTGAGTGGTGTAATTGGACTTTTTATTCCACGAACCCACAAAGTCACAATATGTTTCACTTCACTGTGGTTTTCCAATACAGTAAAATTTCGAAGCAAGACATTGTTTACAATCATGTGGTGAGTAAGCAACATACTATTACTGCAAATTGAGAGGTACTGAAGGAGCCATTAAGGAGGAAAATTGCAACAAATCAACCAAATCTTGCTCAAACTAGATGGATCCTTCATCAGGATAGTGCCCTCACTGATCATGCCATCAAGAACCAGGAAACAATACTGAATTGGGCATTGAGGTGATGCCTATCCACCTTATTCACCGGACCTAGCTGCGTGTGACTTCCACCTATTTCCTGCAGTAAGAAAAGAGCTTTGGGATCATCAATTTTGGAGTGATCAAGAGCTAAACAATAAAATTTTAAGTCTACTCAACAAAATATCAAAAAGTGGCTTCAGCAAGTGTTTTGAACATATGACTGAATGCTAAAATCATTGTATTGTGCCTGGGGGAGAATACTTTGAAGGTGTGTAATGGAATTTGAATAAAGGTGAGCAGGATTTTCCAGTAAAATGCAATTTCGGTTATTTTTTGACACCTCCTTGTATGTAATAGAAAAAATGAAAAGTGTATGGTCGTCCCTCTGTAAGTTTCATGCAAACATTGAAAACTCTGGGTGGAATGCAGTTGTATCGACAACATGCAACTGAAGCATAGCCAACTTGACCCCACAAGTTGTAAGTCAACCTTATACCAGCTGAGTGTATACCTCTCCCTCCCTCTCTAATTTAATTTATTGATTCATCCATTAAAACATGTACATGTTATAGGACACGTCAAATTAAAAACTAAGTACAATATTTATAATTAAGGTAGCTAACTAAATATTAATAAATTTAAAAATTCATCCACGCTGTAGAAGCTATTGGCTCTAAGGTAGTTTAATAACAATTTCTTAAATTGATGTTGTGATTCAATCTTTTTTATAGATTCAGGTAGCTTATTGTAAATATGTAAGCCAGCATATGTGAAACTGTTTTCATACATCTTTGTTTTTTGTGACTCTACAAATAAATTATTCTTTGTTCTAGTGTTGTGTATATGAATTTCAGAATTTGTTTTGAATAAACTTAGGGTTGATGTGTGTTTGGAGGAATTTAGTAACAGTGACGTCAAAATTAATATAAAAATTATTTGTGGTTGGTTTATTGACACTCGTCACTTACTTTTTCATATATTTATGAGAGACTAGTTTCAAAGGCCCTGGCCTCCATTTTCAATCTCTTCCCAACTGGCAACTGTTATCTGCTTTCTCTGGTGGTGGAACTATGAACTTTTTTGTCAAATTATCTGCTGGCGGGATTTCAAAGTTCATTATGCGATCCTTATTTTTCCAGATGAATATGTTCTCCCATGTTGTCAATCTATTTTGGTTTATCACTGCTTTTAATAATTTTGGATTTGGATCAATGTCATGGTTTTCATTCCAAAAATGAAATGCTACTGCTGACTTGTCTTCTTGTTTCAATCTGATGTTTCTAAAGTGTTCTTTGACTCTGGTTTTTAAATTTCTTTTTGTTTGACCTATGTAGCATTTTTCACAATTCATTTTGGTTTATCACTGCTTTTAATAATTTTGGATTTGGATCAATGTCATGGTTTTCATTCCAAAAATGAAATGCTACTGCTGACTTGTCTTCTTGTTTCAATCTGATGTTTCTAAAGTGTTCTTTGACTCTGGTTTTTAAATTTCTTTTTGTTTGACCTATGTAGCATTTTTCACAATTGTGAAAAATTGAAATTTAAAAACCAGAGTCAAAGAACACTTTAGAAACATCAGATTGAAACAAGAAGACAAGTCAGCAGTAGCATTTCATTTTTGGAATGAAAACCATGACATTGATCCAAATCCAAAATTATTAAAAGCAGTGATAAACCAAAATTACAGGAAGCCAACACATTCAGAAAATTATATAAAAAATAATAGCCACAACCCAATTACACATAAACATGCAATAATAAACAGCCTTACACACAGACTAGTCAACATACCCATGGAAAAAGAAGAATATTTCAAGGAACAAAAAGCAATAATACACATAGCAGAAGAAAACGGATACAACAAAAGTTTGGTGTTGAAGAAAATTAGAAAATCTAAACTAAAGAAAACCATTAAGGAAACAACCACATTTATTAAAGAAAAAGAAAGCAACAGCATATTCAGTTCATTCACATATCATCCAAAAACATTTAATAAATTTAAAAAGATATTCAAGGAACAAAATATCATCTTGGCACCTACTAATAGATACTCAATTTTAAAATTACTAAATTCAAAAACAAAAGATGAAATTCCTTCAGGTAACAAATCTGGAATATACCAAATAAATTGCAAGAATTGTGAAAAATGCTACATAGGTCAAACAAAAAGAAATTTAAAAACCAGAGTCAAAGAACACTTTAGAAACATCAGATTGAAACAAGAAGACAAGTCAGCAGTAGCATTTCATTTTTGGAATGAAAACCATGACATTGATCCAAATCCAAAATTATTAAAAGCAGTGATAAACCAAAATAGATTGACAACATGGGAGAACATATTCATCTGGAAAAATAAGGATCGCATAATGAACTTTGAAATCCCGCCAGCAGATAATTTGACAAAAAAGTTCATAGTTCCACCACCAGAGAAAGCAGATAACAGTTGCCAGTTGGGAAGAGATTGAAAATGGAGGCCAGGGCCTTTGAAACTAGTCTCTCATAAATATATGAAAAAGTAAGTGACGAGTGTCAATAAACCAACCACAAATAATTTTTATATTAAACTTAGGGTTGCTTTCATCTGTACAAGAGTTTCATATATGTATATACTTGGCAGAGGTAAGATACCTAATTTACTGAAGTATGGCTTACAACTAGTTGTGCTTGAGAGATCTGCTATGATTCTAATTAGTTTCTTTTGGTATCTGAATACTTTTATACTGTCTTTAGAATTTTTCCAAAAAATTATACCATATGCCAACAAACTGTGTATATATGAAAAGTACACTACTCTCCGAACTTTCAAGCTCGACATGCCTGTAATTGCCCTGATTAAGAAACACATTTTACATAGTTTTTTCTTCAATGTCTCTATGTGATAAGATAAGATTTTATTGTCGTTAAGCTAAGTATAGCAATAGACAATGTCAAAAAATATTTACAATAATATATACATATATATGAAAAGCTTCCTATTGTACAATTCAGGAATCATTACAGATTCAACACTCATGTAATTTGAAGGAAGCTGAGGGGCTAAACCTAATCTTGAAATTCTTACTTGAGTATTGCCTATAAATATAGCATACCTGGGGTAAGTTAGAAATATAGAGACTTTTTACATGTTTTATACATTGAATAGATGCAAGGTTCATATTTGCAACTGTAAAGCCTTTGTATGGATATGTGGCCAGCCTAATGGAATTATTGTGGCACCGAGAAGCATTGTGTTTTTCAGCAGAGTTGGATATTCATAACCACTTACATACAAGTGCATAGATTTGTCAGTATATTATAACTATAATAACCGCTTAGCTTAATGGCAATATCAGAAATAGTGTCTTTGATCAACCACTATGCATTTCTCACATCTTTAAACAAAATGTGCATTAATTGATGGCTATGTAAAAAACAAAAAAACAAAAAAAAAGCATAAAAAGGAATTAAACATGTATCAATGGAATGATCAATAATATTGTTCTTTACCCAGTTACTGAGCAGGACGGCTCAGGCAGTTTCGTCTGTGGCCTGCATTCAGGAGGTCTTGGTTCGATTCCCGTGGCCAGCCTACCTGATCAATGGGTGTTTCTCAGGGTTTTTCCTGGGTCACCAGGCAAATGCTGGGTAGGTTAATTACATCCCCTTAATTTCCTGTTCCTCTATTTCATCTCTATTATCATTTCACATCATCTCTCATCTGGTGGTCTCATTCAGGGTAGAAGTGTCGGAGGGTGTCATGGTGTTGCATGACAAGACAATATACAGTTCCTCCTTCGGTAGGACGGTCTCTGGGTGTGCCATTTCAGGACCATGGTGGGTAGGATGTACTGCCGGAGAGTTTCTAACTGTTTAAAAAAATAATATAGGGACCATGCCCTCTGCACTGTTGTGACTCCTTGGAACGGCCTCTCTCTGTTTCTTCTTACTTCATCCTTCCTCCCGAAGATGCCCCACTTGGAGTATAGGTACAATAGATCAAGTCCCTTCCGTAGCATAATCCAAATACCCAGTTGCAGAAAATAACTCCATCCACACTATTACATGGTTACAAATCCGGAACTGCAGTTATTTTATAGGGTTTTATTTGTGAATGTTAGGTGGCATACAAGCTGTTTGCAAAAATTCTGGTTCCTATTCAAGTCTCCAGTATATCAAGTTTTTCCTTTGTAAAAACTTGACAATCTATTTTTCTTATCAAGAATATATACTGCCTCCCTAAGTCTTTTCATAGGGTTATGAACCATTGAGGTGCACAAAAAGCAGGGGATCTGTCTCACTTCTGTAAAAGAGTTTGCATGCTGAAGTTATAGATATTTTGGCATTATAACAGCACTAACACACTATGAGATTTAGATGTGTAGACACTGTAACAAAGTTTTGTACAAAGACTTTGTGTCGCTATTTAGCTAGCATTTGAAGATTAGGGAAAGTGGAGGGGAAACAGAACTAGTTAAAAACAGTGTCGTGCAGGGAAAGTAAGCCCGCCTCGTTAGCATAGATAGTAGCGTGTCTGCCTCACATTCAAGAGGTCCCGAGTTCGAACCTCGGTCAGGGCGAGTTACCTGGATAAGATTTTTTCCGGTGTTTTCCCATATCCTGAAAGACGAATGTCAGGTAGCTCTAAGCTCCATGGACCCTGGACTCATTTGAGCATCATTTCACCCATTTCATTCACCGTCCGATATGACAACGTTGGAGGACGTAAATTACAAAAAAAGGGGGGGGGGAAGTAATTCCTTGTAATATGCTCATACATCCAAACAAAGTTATTTTGAAGTGATAAACTCTAGAAACAATGTTTTCTATCTCTTTACAGGTTGATCCAGATATTTATCCTGAAGAATCTACTGCGGGCATAAATCGTGATTTTGTGCTTGATTTACTGTCAGATGAGTTCTGTAATAAAAAGAACACCAACATTGTTCCAGGTCTTATAATGATCTGCTGCTTTCCCAAATGGTTGCCTCATTTAGTTGATTTCTTTAATAAAAAACATAAAACAACATTTTTTTCAATTGCTAGTTTTGTTAATAAATATTGTGTTACAGACTAATATATTACTTTATTTTTATTTGCCTTGGATTAAATCACAAGTTTACTTGGGAAGGAAACAGCGGGAGGTACAAATGAACCTGTATCTTACAACCAAACTAATTTAATTGTATTTAAATAAACCACCCTAGAGCGCCATGGCTGTTAGTGGTGGAAAGGTGAATCCTTCCTCTAGCAGTGCTGTGAGTGCCAGTCATGCAGAGTCAATCAGTTGGGAGTTAAGAGCCACATATGTGAGACCATGGAACTGAAATTGCAGCAATAAAGTTTTGTGTTATGTTAGACAAAACTTCTACAGAAACCTTTGAAATGGTGCAGCAAGCATACAAGGACCAAGCTTTAGGCAAAACACAAGTCTTTGAGTGGTATAAACGTTTCAAAGGGGGTCATGAAGACCAGGATTCTCCGCGCCCTGGAAGACCCGTAACAGCAAAAATGGAAGTCAACATTAACACAATTGACACAATTGTGCAAGAAGATTGTCACATAAAAGTTTTGAAAGTTGCAGACATAATGCATTTGTCTGTTGGAACTGTAGACGACATAATTTGCAATGATCCTAGCTATCGAAAAGTTGCAGCAAAATGGGTACCGCACGTGCTGAAGGACGAACAGAAGGCTCACCGCATCATGACATGTCAAGAATGGCTCGGAAGGTTACGACGGGAGCCAGACTTTTTGAATAGGGTCATCACTTGTGACGAGAATTGGTTCCACCATTACGACTTAACAAAACAGGAGAGTTTGCAGTGGAAACATTCATCGAGCCCTAGGCCTAAGAAAGCAAAAGTTCAGAAAAGTGCAGGAAAGGTCATGCATCTCGTAGTCTTTGACAAACAGGGCATTCTGTATGATCATGTTGTAACTAATCAATGCACAGTAACTGCTGCTTACTATTGTGACGTACTGAAGGGGCCACTGAAGAAAAAAATCGCCGAAAAGTGACCAAATCTCACAAGGAGAGGATGGATCTTGCATCAGGATAATGCCCCTGCTCATCGAACTCATGCAATGTCATTGCAGAAATGGGCATTCAGATCATGCATCATCCACCTTATTCTCCGGATCTCGCACCATGCTATTTTCACCTCTTCCCTAAAGTGAAACAGAAGCTTCGTGGTTGCCATTTTCAAAGTGATAAAGAGTTGAACAATGTTGTCATGGGTATCCTGAACAGACTGCAAAAATGGGTTCAATGAGTGTTTCGAACAATAGATAAATTGTTGGAATAATTGTATTTCATCAGATGGAGAATACTTCAAAAGTGTGTAGGTAAATGTTAGTGAAATAAAGCCATTATGTATTAATTAAAAAATTAGTTCAGTTATTTATTGAAGGACCCTCGTACAAGATTATTTATGGCTTGTATATAATGATACAGGTGAAAAAAACCATGGACCATACACTCAAACAGGTATATTATACTGTTATATACTCACATTTAAAATATGGGATAATCTTGTGGAAAATTTTACAGCAAGGGAAGTTAAAAATATTTTTAAACTACAGAAAACAAACATTAAAATAATAGGAAAAGTTCATGTAGACGTTCATGTAACGTTTAAAGAATTTGGTATATTGGCTGTTCCATTTATGGGACTATAATGGCTATTTGGCAGGTGAAGTGGCAAACCCACTACAAATAACTAAGTGCACCACATGAGGACAGATAACTCTCTGACATGCGCTACTACAGCGCTAAAAATCCTCCACAGAACACAGCAAGTAACTAGAATACACATGTAAATAACAGATGCTATGTAAATAGACCATTAATAGCATGTAAGTTCAAGCATGTGCTACAGCGATGTTAGTGTACATAGTTAAACTGAATAAAGCTAATTGAAAAAAACTATTTGTAGATGGTTTTTTGATACTTCGTCACTTACATTTTTATATTTTTGAGAAACTTTTCGGACACCATTGTCTCCATTATCAACCTTTTTCCAACTGTCTGTTGCCGTCTGCTCTGCTCTCTCTGGCAGTGGAACTATAAAATAAAACTAGTTAGCACCTTTGATATCGTGTACTGGACCACCAGACCATTACTCAACAGATGCCAGTTAAAATGGACCAGGCAAGAAGCTAGAGGCAGTCTTAACTGGTTCCTCACCTCACATGATCTCCAGCACATGCTATCATGGTGCGAGTACGCTGCTATTCCTCTCCTCCTGTCCAGTCACCTCACCTGAGGAAGCACTCAGGAGAGAGCATGAGGCGCCATATCCAACCATTGGGTACCCTTGCCTCACTCCTCTGTATTATAGTCATACAACAATGGACAACAGGAGGCCACAACAACAGGAAAATACAAACCAGACAATTATGGTATATATACATATAACTTAAGGAACAATTATTATTTTACATCTGTAATTAGAGGCACATTGAGCAGATGCAGTGTAAATAACATGGAAAAGAACTGTAATACCTAACCTAAATAAATAAAAGTTAACAAAAACACTGAATTACCACTGTATTTTATACTGGAAAGGAATTTGATTGTAGAGAGGAGTATTATAGATACATTTAAATATGTAAAATGTGAAATTATTAACAGTGAAGCAAACAAATATATACAAATATAATAATTTGTAACTTAAAAACTTCACTTTACTTATAAGAAATGATGATAATTCTTATAAATTCTCCAGGATCGTGATTTAATATATTCATACACATCTTCAGCTGGAAAAACAAAGCTGTTGCCATAGTTACTAAACACTAGACGTTGATATGTTCTTGTTAGTACTACCAAAATCTGAAAATAAAACAAATTTAAAAACAGAATCGACTGCCGGTATTTCAAAATTCATTATGCGATGTTTGTTTTTTAAGGGGAGGCACCGGTGAAATTTCGTCAAAAATGACAAAAAACGACATTTTCCGTTTTTTGCATTAAAATTATGTTTAAACATTGTAGTTTCAGAATCTGCCGTCAGTTAGGCCCAGCTCCATTTAAAGAGCAGCTACGTCATTATTTAAATGCCCATGTGCAGGTGAGCATGGCCATTTATATTGCTTTTTCCAGTGTGTCGCAAAGAAATTGATGGAATTCTCACGTTTAAACTACGCAGTTTGATTCTGTAACTGTGGTAATGTGCAGAGACATCTTCTGAATGTTTGTGGAAGCTACTGAACCTTTCCACTACCATTTTTATATATTATTTCCCACTTACTACTTTTGAAAGTAAACAAACATTTCCACTGACATGAAGTGTTTGTGAAATATGGTTTACATGCAAGTGAAAGCTATGGATAGCAGCCTATATTAAATTATTATTATTCAGAATAGGAATAAAGCCTGATTTAACATTGTATTGCTTTCTTGTTGCAACAGTAGGTGTATGATTCATACCAGGTTAGGTTAGGAGTACAGTGGCTATTTCAAAGCAAAATATAATGAAACTTTAAGGTGTTCTAGCCATAATAGTAAGTAATGATACTAGAATGCTATGCTTGAGGTAAATGTTAAGTGAAAACATATTATAGCCCAAGAGTTAACAGTGATTCTAGTAGGTCACCTTTTGATGTAAATAGAAGAATGGTTGATGTATTTCTGGTCATTGGTAAGGGTCATATTTCTATGCAGAAGTTTTGTATGACCATGGTTATGAAATGCATGAACTATTCTTCTTAAAATTTCCATCTCATAGACAAAAATAAAGAGATTAGTTAGTACTATTATATGGGAAGGTTGCATTAAAGGAGAAGCACAGAAAGCTAATGAAAATTTCCATGGAGTAAATGTCACAAAGAAGTTTTTGTATTAAGAAAAAAATTGCAAATTGCAGTAATTGCAGCTGTCAGTGAATTTAATGTGGGTTATAAAGATAGACTTAAAGTTAAGGCAAAATTTGCAGCAAGCAAAGTAAGTCTTGTTAGCAAGAAAATTAGCAGTATTAGGGATAGGTGAAAGCTAAAACAAAATGATCAAAGTTCATTGAGCCAATATAAATATGCCAAGCAGCAGTTAAAGGTAACTAAATTAAAAGAAGAAGAGGATAGTAAACTAGCTGAGTGGTCTTCATATAGTGCAGGATGGTTTTGAAACATAGAAAAAAATGTTGTTTATATTTAGAGCTTCTAACTAGATTTTTCTTCATGTCCAACTTTTAGCATTTTTAATACTCCTTATAGTCCAGACACTAGAGTTTTCCATGAATTTCTTTAAGTTTTGCATATATGTATATTCCTAGATAAGTTTTCAATAAAAATTGGTATCATTATGGCTGTATATGAAAAAATTAATAATGATTGGTATTGAAAAAAGAAAATTGAAAAAAATTCAAGAAAATTCTATCATATTCCTTAAATTTTCTCCTCCAGAACCATTAGAGTTGGGCAAATGAGTATATACATATATAGTTTTGTAACTACTATCTAAAGGAATCAGAATCCAAAGTTCCAATCATTTATAACAAAAATTGTAGAGAATGTAATATGTTTCCCAATGTAAAGAAATTGGAGTAAAAATTTAAATTATTATTTTTGGGGTAAAAACTACTGTAGATAGAAAAATTATAAAAAAAGGGCCAAAGGTAACCAAATTAAAGAGAAAGAAGGTAATAAGATAGCTGTAGTGCCTGCATATGATGCATGGAGTTTTCAAAGTAAAGAAAGTAGTGTAATTTCAATCTAAATCTTTAAATTCATTTTTCTCCACTTTCAATTTTTGAACATTTTTGTATCTTCAAAATGCTCCAACTTCTGCAATTCTCAACGAATTTGTATTAAACTTTGCATACATATTCCTCAATAAATTTTTAATAAAAGTTGGTATTTTTGTTTATTTAAATTAAATAGTTTATTTATTATTGATTTTTAAAATTTAAAATTGCAAAAAATTAAGAAAAATTTAATATATTCACACATAAAAATTTGTTTGTCCAAAAATACTTGATACACACCTTAAAAGTATAGCAACTTTTATAACTGATGTACAGAGAAACCTGAATCTAAAATTTAAAGTTTCTAAAAGGAAAACTGTATGACCTGGGACTTTTTATATAACATACAAAAATCATACTATAAAAAGCACTAAATATATATATATATATATATATTTTTTTGAAAAAACTAAGATAGAAAGATGAATTTTAAAAGCGTAACTAGATTACCTATACCCCACCTAATGACAAAATTTCAAGCAGTTCTGATGTAAACTCTGGATTTTAGCATTTTTCACAGATGCCTCCCCTTAAAATAAGTATCTTTTCCCAAACCATTAAATCTATCAGACCATTTAATTGTTTTAATAATTTAACGTCAGGATTTATTTCATGATTAAATGACCAAAAATGATATGCTACGGCCGATTTATCAGTTTGTTTATACTTAATGTTACGAAAATGTTACGAAAATGTTACATTAGAAACTGAAATTAATGGATTTCTTCCTTTTCTAGATCTAAAGATGATAAGAAATAATAATTTAAACTTTATATTTATAGGAAGTCTACTCATACTGATAATTACATAAAAAATAAAAGTTTTAACCCTTTTTCACATAAATTTGCTGTTTTCAATAGTTTGATTTATAAATTAATAAATATACCCCTGAATAAAGATGAATTTAATAAAGAATATAAACATATTATTAATACTGCTTTAATTAATGGTTTTAATAAAGAATTTATAAATAAAAAAATTAAAAAATTCAAATATCAAAAAACTGTTAATGATATTTCTACCCTTAAAAAACTAAAAGACGATTATAATTTAAAAAAATTGACATACCATCCTTGGGTTAATAAACATTTTCAAACAATTTTTAAAGATTCCTTTCTTGGAAGTGTTGAAAACAGTGTTGTTATGATAAATTAAATTTAAAGGGAGTCGGTTAATGACACTAAACAACACTTTTAAATTTTTCTGGAATCATTTGAAAAAACAATAGCAAAATCAAGCATAATACCAAACAAATATACAGTTAAACCGGATAACCCAACCTTACCTAGACTTTATGGCTTACCCAAAATACACAAACCATCCATAACAATGAGACCTACAGTTAGCAGTATAAATTCACCAACATATAAACTTACAAAGTGGCTAATAAACAAATTTAACTCATTTCCAAAATTCGACAGCCTAAGCATCAAAAACACCTATGAACTTATAGAACACATTAAGGATACTGAACTAAAAGAAGAGGACACACTAGTCTCGTTTGATGTTAAATCACTGTTTCCCAGCATACCAGTTATTCAACTCTCACCGTTGATAGAAAAATGGCTCAAATCACTTGGAATGGCATCATCTGAAATTTCAGACTACATCGAACTAACCAAATTATGCATAGAATAAAATTTCTTCCAGTTTCAAACAAAATATTTCCACCAAACTTCAGGGTTAGCAATGGGCAACCCCCTATCACCCCTCCTGGCCAATCTGTACATGAGTGCATTAGAAATAAGGATCAACAAAGGTTTCCCTTGGATGTTCAAACTCTGGCAACGATATGTAGATGACATCTTTGCAATAGTACCAAAAAAACACATCAGTGATGCACTAAAACTTTTAAATATCCAAGAAAAAAGCATCAAGTTCACTGTAGAAATAGAAAAAGACGAGGATTTACCATTTTTGGATCTAAAAATAATGAATAAAAACAGACTAAACTTTGGCATTTACAGAAAACCAACACAGACAGACAACTACATAAAAGCTAATGGCTACAACCCAAGATCCCACAAACAGGCAATCTTCAATAGTTTAGCACATAGACTGGTAAACATCCCTCTCACAGCAGAAGAATACAAAACAGAATACAACAAAATAATTGAAATAGCACAAAAAAAAAATGTTTTACCAAATCATTAGTAGACAAAATTGTGAACTTAGCAAAAAAGAAGAAGCTACTAAAGGAAACCACAACCCTCTCAGCTACAGAAACTAATATGATTTTCAAAAAATTCACTTACCATCCATGGGCCTATGATAAATTCAAAAAACTCTTCAAAAAACATAACATTCAACTAGCACCAGTCAACCATTTCTCCTTAGAAAACCTAATTTGCTCAAACATCAAAGATGCCATTCCATCTAACAAAATATCTGGTATATATCAAATTGAATGCAGTGACTGTAGTCAAATTTATATTGGAAAAACCAAAAGAAATGTAGAAACAAGAGCAAAGGAACACTTTAGAAACATAAAGTATAAACAATTAGAAAAATCAGCAGTTGCCACACATTTTTGGGAAAAAAAAAACAACATAAATCCAGAACCAAAACTACTAAAACATACAACAGGAAAACAAGAACTATCCACATGGGAACAAATCTTCATTTCAAAAAATAGGAACAAAGTATTCAATTTTGACATCCCCCAGAAAGATTTGTTCAGCAAGTTCCTTGAACCACCACCAAAGGAGACCTGTGACAAAATATCGTCAACTACACCAATGAGAACCAGTCGATGGCCGGCTAAGGATAGAGGCAAAGTCTCTGAAACATGTTCTGGAAAAATTTAAAAGTAAGTGTTGTTTAGTGTCATTAATCGACTCCCTTTAAATTTAATTTTTAAAGAGTTTAGTATAACTTTAGTTCCTCAAAATAAATATAGTATTAAAACTTTATTGCATTTCTCTATAAAAGATAAAGTTCCTAATAATAAAAAATCTGGTATTTATCAATTTGTTTCGATTGTGATAAAGTTTATATTGGAAAGACAAAACATAATTTAGAAATCAGAACGAAAGATCATTTTTGGTCATTTAATCATGAAATAAATCCAGAAGTTAAATTTATTAGAACAATTAAATGGTCCGATAGATTTAATGGTTTGGGAAAAGATATTTATTTTAAAAAACAAACATCGCATAATGAATTTTGAAATACCGGCAGTCGATTCTGTTTTTAAATTTGTTTTATTTTCAGATTTTGGTAGTACTAACAAGAACATATCGTCTAGTGTTTAGTTACTATGGCAAAAGCTTTGTTTTTCCAGCTTAAGATGTGTATTAATATACATGAAATTGCAATCCTGGAGAATTTATAAGAGTATCATCATTTCTTATATGATAAGTGAAGTTTTAAGTTACAAATTATTATATTTGTATATAGAGATACATTTGTTTACAGTTGCTTAGTTTAGAAACTTATTTTGTTTACAATTCCTTTCTTGGAAGTGTTGAAAACAGTGTTGCTATAATAAATTAAATTTAAAGGGAGTCGATTAATGACACTAAACAACACTTACTTTTAAATTATTCCGGAACATGTTTCAGAGACTTTGCCTCCATCCCCAACTGGCCATCGACTCAATCGACTGAGTTGATGGCCAGTTGAGGATGGAGGCAAAGTCTCTGAAACATGTTCCGGAAAAATTTAAAAGTGTCGTTTAGTGTCATTAATCGACTCCCTTTAAATTTAATTTATTTTGTTTAATTTTAAATCATCTCTAGTAAATACTTATAGTAAATAGTTTTAAGAATTTGGAGTTTTTAATTTTTTATGAATCCCCAATAAGTAGAACCTTGGATTGAAAAATTCAATACCATAGCCGGGATTTGAACCATGGATCTCCCGGTCTCCATCCAGTTGCTCTTAACCATTGAGCTACTATGGCCAACATGCCAGCATGACATTAAATTCTCCAACTGACTCGTATTTTCTCAGTTTTCTCAGTAAAGCACTAGGCTACACACCTTTTATGGCAACTTACTATGCTGTATGTAATTAAGTCCCAGGCTTCATAGTTACCACTATTAGGTAAATTGATGGAACTTAATCGTTCTTCCACACTAGCAAGGTGTAGGCGATGATTTGGATAGGTAGAGTAGATTGAAAAATTGGCCATTATTGCTCAGTGGTTAAGAGCAATCGGACAGAGACCAGGAGATCCATGGTTCAAATCCCGACTATGGCACTGAATTTTTCAATCTGACACCACTTATCCAAATCATTGCCTACACACAGGTAAAGTGGAAGAACAATTTATTTCCATCAATTTATGTAATAGTGGTAACTCTAAAGCCTTAAGTACTGGAGCATAGTAAGTTACCACAGAAGGTGTGTATGTCATTGTATATGAGAGCCCCTAGTGGTTTACCAGGAAAATACAAGTCAGTTGGAGAAAGTAATGTCATGCTGGCATGTTGGCCATAGTAGCTCATGGTTAAGAGCAACCTGACAGAAACCGAGAGCTCCGTGGTTCAAATTCTGGCTATGGCATTGAATTTTTCAGTCTGACTCTATCCTACTCATCACCTACACATGGACAGTGTGGAAGAACGATTAATTTCCATGAATTTAATTTTATGAATTAAATTGAATTTGAAATAAAATGTACTTCTAAGTAAGGAGTTTTTTTTTTTTTTTTTTTTTTTTTTTTTTTTTTTTTTTTTTTTTTTTTTTATAAGACCTGAAGCTTTCCTGGCGACGAATATGTTCAAGAGTTTCTTGGGAAACAAGCCAGGTGAAAAGACAATTAGAAATCAACATTTCAGGAGTATGCATCTGTCCCATCATCAGGATATTTTAATAATTGTTATAACCACAAATGTATCACTGGATATAACACAAATATAAACAAAGACAAAACACTATATACATTTTTCTGTACTCATGTCATCTCTTGACCTGGCATTTAATTTATTGAAAACAGTCTTTTGTTCAGTGATGCAAGTGTTAATAGTGCTGCAGCAACCCCAATTCGTAGGTTTACAGTAGCAGTTGATTGTTAATTGGATTCGTCAACTCTATACCAATGACAAATTAATA
Organism: Mantis religiosa; assembly: GCA_030765055.1. Classification (NCBI taxonomy): domain Eukaryota; kingdom Metazoa; phylum Arthropoda; class Insecta; order Mantodea; family Mantidae; genus Mantis; species Mantis religiosa. The sequence goes on from CM060958.1 coordinate 101,415,954, forward strand.
TATTTCATTATTTACACAAAAATTATTATTTTAATATAAAATTTGTTACTCATGAACATTTGTTTCATATTCAGATACTTAATACTTCTCTCTTTGCTATTTGTTTATTTCTTTTTGTTTATGGTGATCAATGCATGGAATAAATTTTATTAGTAATAGAGGGGATTCCATACTGACCCTACAGAACAATTATTGTATGTTCAGATACCTGGGAGGAAGGGATGAAACAGTAACGCTTTACGGGCATGCTGGAACCCAGGCTAGAGGCACAAGGCAGCATGAGGGACCCTAATGTAAGCTGAAGATTCTTCATCTCGATTTGCCAGGGTTTGCCAGCATGGGGTTAGATATCTACCCTTCCCAGAAGGACAGGCAATTGCAATGCTGCCTCTATGTCGAGAACAGTAGTTACAGCAGTCTGCATAGAGCAGCATCACACTCCTCAATTGCTGACATTTTATTTCACAAATTACCTGTAGTTCCAATGAATAAACTGAACTCAATACTGATAAACTTAATCTGGTGAATATTGTGCAGTTCAGGGACAGAAGCCACTTTAAATGAAAATTTATCCCATTATCTACTTAGCAAAAAATCCTTGCATCGAAGTTAACCATTAAACTAATGCTAAATACTCAGGGCAGACTGTATAGCAAACTAAAACATTCATCATTCTGCTAAGGCTGGCTGCAAGCAAGTTAAATATTATAGTTACTGTTCGCCCCCTCCATTTTTGCATACATTGGATTGTTTATTTCCACAAGTTAGGTTTGAAACAGGGGTGCATACTGAGTCCTATTCTATTCATTTATAAATGAGGGTTAAGGAAAGTAATGCCCATTGCCCAATAATAATGAACAAAGAGATCCCTTATCTTATCTTATTGTATGCAGATGATTTAACAGTAGGAGCAATTTCTGTAATAGGTCTACAAAAATCAATTGAGGCAGTTCATAGGTTTTGCGCTGACTGGGGATTAAGAATAAATAGCAAAAAATGAAAAATAATGTTATTTAAAAGAGGATCGATACTGAGGAAAGGAGAGGAGTGGTTTACAGGAGCTCAAAAGGTAGAAGCGGTAAAGGAGTATGACTATTTAGGTGTAAGGATGTGTAGCAGTAGAGGGTGGGCCACACATGCCAGAAAAACGATAGCTAATGGCAGGGCAGCAATGACAGGGGTAAAAATATGTAAACATAAACTGGAGATGTCAGTTAGATGGTTAGAAAGACTGTATGAAGCGGTCGTTGAATTCAGAACAATGTACGCAGCAGAGATAGGTACACAATTAGACCAGATGGATGGATGGTTTTGCAAAGAACTACTAGGGCTGCCAAAATCGGCACCAAGAGAAGTGGCATTACTGGAGTTGGGAATACAAAAAGGAGGGGAATAACAGAACAATGAAATTCTGGTATAAGTGTATTAAAGAGCAGAAAGGCGAATTATTTAATCTATGCATGAAGCAACAGAAAAGCATTAAGAACACAAATAGTTGGTGGTCGGAATTGGAAAGACTGGTATCGAAGATAGGCATGGGATTTTTATAGAGAGCAGAGGAGTCAAATCATAGCGGTTTTTGGAAGGAAGTGAGAACCAGAGTACAAGACATAGATAGGCAGGAGATCTGGGAATGTATAGAAGAAAAGAAATCTTTGAAATTTTATAAGTAATTAAAGACAGAATAAGGTAGAGAAAAATATATAGATCAATGTGGCAAAACTGGAAGAGAAGACATAGCATGGATGAGAGTAGGAATAATATATCTAAAAGGGTTGAGAAGTAATGAAGTAGGGATGTGTGAATTTTGTGGAGATGAAGAAAGCACTGTTCACTACCTGATAGAACGTAAGGAGTTAACAAATTGCAGGAGAAAAATATGGGATAAGAAATGGGACAGTGTGGGCAAAGACGTAGTGGCGTTATGCATGTTAACAGAGATGGGTGAAAAGAAAAATAGATGTATAGCAGAATTCTTATATAAGTTAAGAGAAAAGTGCATTAGGATAAAAGAAGCAAAGGTCAAGAAGAAGTGACACCAAGCTGCTCAGGAAAACCAAAGGCTTATGGCCAGAGAACCTGAGTCAGCGAGTAAGTCTTGGGTCAGCAATTTCATGTGTACAGGACGTATAATAGCGCATGTTTGATGTTAATGTCAGTGTAGTGAAATCATAATAGAAACTATACAAATAAATATTGAATATTTCCACATCTTTGATATAAACTTTGATACATTTGAAAAATACTATGATTTTATCATTCCGAAGACATTTTCTGAATTTACTGAAATGTATCCCATCCAAAATTGGAATTATTTTTTAATAGATCTGAAAACAGCTTACATGGTGTTGGAGTTATGTTTTGGCATTAAAATATTAACGTCCATAGATTAACGCAGTTGGACAATTTATTTCCAAAACTATGGCTATAAGAGCTGCCACTTCTTTTTATTAAGAAATAAACATTTTAAAAAACTGTATAATATTCATAAATGCTGAGAATATTTTATGTAAGTTAATGAAATCTGAATCCGAAAAAAAAAAAACTAAGCTTCTTAGAAGCCAAAACTGAATATATCAAACCTGTTGGGATCTCTGGTCACTCAAAGATTCTTGGAAAAGACAGTGGACACATTAGCAAAAGCTGCAAGAGATTAAAACATACTTGTTAAAATGATAACAGAAGAAATTTATCTTAATTGAAGATTTAAATATAGCAATCTAATAATAAACCAAGACGACAATGCCCACCTTGGTAGTGTAGATGGTAGTGTGTCTGCCTAATGTTCAAGAGATCCCGAGTTCGAAACTCCGTAAGGGTGAGTTACCTGGATAAGGTTTTCCCGGAATTTTCTCTTATACTGAGAGACGAATATCAGGTAACTCTAAGCTCCATGGACCCTTGGCTCATTTGAGCATCATTTCACCCATTCCATTCATCGTCCAATATCACCTAACATTGGAGGACGTAAATTAACACACACACACACAAAAAAAAAAAAACAATATTATGCCATTATTTGAACACGTCAAGAATAATATATTTGGACAAGATTTATTTGTGTTTTCAAACATGAATTTGGAAATTGGACACACACACACACGCACGCGCACACACACACACACACACACACACACACACACACACACACACACACACACACACACATGCCTTTTCTCCATAAAGGCCCTCAATTCTGTGATTGTGACTTGAAACTGGATTATATTGGAGGGGACTTGGCGCGGCAACAAGACTTGGCTTATTGCACCTATACCCAAGTGGGCATCCCCGGGAGGAAGGATGAAGTGAGAGGAGACAGAGGGTGGCCGTCCCAAAGGACAACGACAGTGCAGAGGACAGGTAGATGTCCCGGCAGGCCAGGACAACGGACATCCCACCTTACTCTGGTTCGAAAACAGTCCCACCACGAGACCTGGGTTTGGAAATCGGCAACCGTCGTACCGGAGGAGGAAGTGGTTTACTCAGAGCATATCATCCTGCCATGCACCGCCAACACTTCTGCCCTGAAAAGACACCTGATGAGAAATGATATTAAATAATGGAGATGGATTGGAGGGACAGTAAATTTGGGGGATGTAATTAACTGACGAACCGGAAACCCCCCGAAAGGTAGGTCGGCGACAGGAATCGAACCCGGGCCTCCCGAATGAGGGCCATAGACGAAACTGCCAGAGCCATCTCGCTCGGTTGATTGTGGCTTAGTGGTTATTTGCTCTTTGGTTATATCAGTAACAATACCCAAAAATGTCAATGATTAGTCATTGTGCAAAATAGGTCTTCCTGTTCCTGGCAAAATAAATGTTATTAAATTTGTTCCAGGTATCTTCAAAATTATATTACACTATATAATAACATGCAATATGAAAATTTAAATATATTAACTTCTGGGTAGTTGTATATGTCTAGAAAGTAAACGCAAATGGCATAAATGGGGCACTTGACCATAAGCTACGTTATTCTGTAAATTCTATGGAGGCACATGGCTACCAATACAAGATGCGCACAGCAAAATTTCAGTCTGTAATCCGTTTATGAATGCTGCGACAAAAATGGTGACCATTACTATGTATTACACCACGAAAACGTGATATTAATCATAGACTATTGTACAAGCTGCGCACATCGTGCATTTCAGCAATATTTGTACTCCACTTATTTAATTAATCGATTCCTAACGAGATGGCGATGTTCACTTTTATAACCCATTGTAGTAGATGTTTGTTTAAAACAAAATATGTAGATGTTCTGGTTTCGAAATTCTGGCTCTCTTCGCAACGGGTTTTTACGTCCTTCTTTTTGCATTTTCAAACTCTTTCTTTCGGAAAAGGCTTAGAAATTATTCAGAATAATAACATGAATTCAACTGCTCAAACAGGATTGAATAAACTCTGCGGACTTTTCAACATAATCAAATGTAATGGTGGACTTACAAAACTGTTGAGACAACTATACAGGTATTATAGTTTTTACGAATGCAGTAATTCATATATTCCATTTATGTTCCAATATTTGTCAAAATAGATGTTATGAACTATATTTTAAAATGTGCAAAATAAGTATTGTAACATTTCTGCGACTTTGTTTAATTTTAAAAGTAGGTGTTAGAGTTTAAGTATATAAGAAAAGTTGACTGCTCACGAATTCTAGGCAAGAAATGTACTCCAAATATTGCTATATCCGGATTTACTCACTGCTATTACTCATCAGTCGGGATGAAAGTTTCTTCCTGGGCTTACAGTCATGCCATTAAATAAAATAATTCCTGAATAAGCAATTACGGATGGAAAAAAGCCATCATACCTACCTAGTATAACTCAGAGACTCGGGTTTTCTGCAGAAAGTTAGAGCATACTATTGTCTTCCATTATTTTTGTTAAAAGCCAAACGTAGTGATAACAGCCCACTTATCTCTTTAAGCATGAAACATTTTCACCACCAATGTCTGAATATTTACTAAAATTGGAGTAATTAAGTTTGGTGAACGAATCCTTTCACGCCTACTATTTTAACACTTACTAAAAAATTCCCTATTGAAGTTTCGGGGTTTCGTTTCAGGGGCAAAAGTTTAATTTCGGAGAAAAAAAAAAGGTATAAACAAATCAATGGCCAGTTCCTTGCAACTTCTCATTTATTCCTTTTTCTTGGAGCTCTCTTCCAATCTGTGTCAACTGGAGGAATGTGATGGGCCTTGCTAATCGGGTCCCCCATCCATCTCGATCAATTTATCGCTTACGATTCAATGACTGCATTTGTATCGCTATAATCATTTTTGCGGTTCAAATGCACTCATGAAACCATATATTATGTGAAAGGGCATCGCCTTTATTGCAACCAAACAAAGCTAGTTTTATGCTTATTCTTTAAGAAAATATTTATTTCGACGCGCGTTTGAACGATGAAAGAATATAGACTAATTTTTTTCAGTATCATTTCAAGTGAAGCTGTGTTGTAAGTCATGTGAAATACATTTCACGTAATCAGAGTAAGATTTTACAGCATTTTAAGAAGCGAAACAATATAAAAGAACCGTTTACTTGTTAGAAATGTGAGCAAGATGATATATGTATCTATAATTATTTATTGATGCACAATAATCTTAAACAAAAAAGGCAAGTAGTGTGGGATTGGAACTACGGGTCCAGGACTAATGGGAGTAGATCCTCTGGCATTAACGTACAACCTACTCGTATACGAAACGTGGAATGAGAAATAATATCACCAATTTTGCCCATTTATGTGACAATACTTATACATTGCCAGTATCTACTATGGAATAATATGGCCACATTAGAAACGCTGCAGGGTTATCAAAGTTACAAATACTCTGTACGGGAGGTATGTGGTCCCCATCCTGATGATTTTCTAGGTCTCCCTCACCCTTACAACTGGCAATTGCTGGGGAAGTACCCTAAGTTTTAATTAAATCATTGGAGATTACTATGGATTAAATATTTCTTCTCTCAATGAATTGCCTTAAAGGTGGATAGCTGTATGCGCTTACATTTTCTATAGCAATGAAAGGTGAATAAGTTAGTGAACGTATAACCATAATAAAATATATGTGCACCTAAGCATATTAGAAAGCTAGAAGATGCGTATGATAAATCAGCTAAATTATGTTAAACCTTTACAGAATAAATGACGGCAAAAATGACCAGTGGATCGAAGAAGCACTGAACACAAAATGTACAACAATTTCGGGTAAGTCAAAAATAAAAATACATAAAATAATGTTTAGCCATAAGTCGTACTGATGTAATTTCAATAATTATAAACCTATATTTCTTGCCATCAAACTGAGATTAATGCACTTGTTTCAATAGGTATATTATGTTATTTCTATAGGTACTTTGTGGTGTGCATGCTTCAAATAATAAATTTTGCAGAATTTTAACTATTATAATAGCTAGTTTATGTTACGAGAACATCATTTTATTATCCCATCCTAAAAATAGAAAGAAAAAGTACAGTGACGTTTGCGAAGAATATTTTCTAAACATACCTTACACCGTATCAGAGGACTTCAGTATATGCAACCATGATATCGAGTATCTGAATGAAATACATTTGTATATTTTTTATTGTTGCACTGCCCTTGACTGCAATGGTCCTTCTGCGGTCGTTCTTCTTTGGAACATATCGCGATGGTGTTATCTCGTAAACGTTGGTTATTGGTACTTTGGATTTCCCTTTTTTAATCATTAGATCACGCACACATTCACACTTTCATTCATACTTCCAGACTCTGGGAAAGATGAGGAATTACCTTGGAGAAAACCACCTCCATTGCCGGGAATCGAACCCTGGACCCCTAGCACGGCAGTCAGGTGTTCTAGCGACTGAGCTACGGGGCCAGCCCTTGCGTATCTTACAGAGCGCCAGAGTGTTAGAGAAACGCATGACTTTGTTTGTTTAAGTTGAGTGTGTATGGATTGAACAAATTTTATGTTTTAAGTTACTAAATAAGGACATAACCAAAGGGAAGATACAGAGGTTTTAAAATTAAAATATTTTAATTGTATAATAAGTTACTCGGGAGTCCGTTATGTCATTCACGGATTCACATCACTGCATAACACTCAATGGCAATTTTTAGGTGAGATGCTAGATTTTCGTGTTTCAAACCGGAACTTTAGTATTTAAATTCCAGCTGAGCTTGGTAAAGAATATTACTATTTTGTTTTTTAACGATGTGCCATTGCGATGATCATTACACCTTGCCGATATGTCGTCCAGCAGCAGTTATTTTACATGACAGTAAATCTGATTGCCAGCAGACCATCAGAAGAATCAGGTTACTCAGGTTTACCTGAGTGGGATGTTTTCGCCACAGCACCTAGCCGCTTAGTGCAGCTTCATCTGGGCGGTACAGAAGAATGTAGTTTGTCTGAAGCGTTTGTGTCTGGGCATGGGTTTCTCTGATCTGTTGGGTTTAAGCCGCTCAGGCTGCCGCTTGCGGTATGTATTCCCAAGGCTGCTTTCACCTGGTCTCCCCGCTCGAAGGAGGTCAGAGTGTAGGCAGCACGATCAGAGGGGGTAGGAAACTGTGTGAAGGGTAGAGATTCCAGACCCATTTCTGGTCCTGGGGTTTTGAAAATATGGAGAGAAATACTCATAGGCTAATAGCCCATGGCGTCTATATCTCCTTCTCCTGCAAGAAGCTCTTTGGTCGTACCGACCCAGGGAGCTTACCAGCTGATTGGGATGGGCAGAAATTTTGTTGTGGAGGGTTCGAGATCTCTCTCTTGCCATATCCATTATATATGGGATTTGGGAGTATTCGTGTAGGATATGAGATGGTAACCTGCGCCCAGTATCATAGATCATCCTTAATGCCCGGTTCAGCACGTACTGCAGACTACGGACGGTGGTCGGAGCATCCAATCCCCAGATCTCACACCCGTACAGAATCACGGGTGGAATAATCGCCCGATAAAGGCGCAGTTCAAGGTGTGTGGGCATTTTTATTTAAAGATGGGGAATAACTGCCTGATTGCAGCATGTCCAAGTCCGGCCTTGGCCCTGACGTGGGGAGTGAAGTTTAGCCCGCGATCAAGCAGGACACCCAGGTATTTGGCCGAGGTAACCCATGGGGCGTCGGACCTTAGCCAGTAGAAGAGCAGAGCTCTTTCCTGGACTAATTGCCATCCTCCACTTCTCACTCCAGCGGCCGATCGCCCGGAGCTGGCGTTGCAGTGGCAGGAAGCAGAACTTAACGTTTTTATTACGTGCCATTATGAGAACATCGCGTACTGGCACGTAACTGTCTGTGGTTCTGTAGGAAAGTCAGACATGTAGGCCGCGAAGAGTAGCGGAAGAACAGTACCCTCCGGGACTCCCGCGGCTATGGGTCTGACGCTGGAAAGCTTTCCTTCCACTCTCACCCTGAACGTGCGATCCTTGAGCAAACTGCTCAGCGTGAGATAGGGAGGAGGATCTTATTTAGTGCAGGTATCTTAGTAGAATTCTGACAGAAAGATAAAGCACCAATAGAGAAAAAAAACTTATCTCCATGTATCATTGTTGCATATGTTGATACGTCTTTCACTAGATCCCCAATGTTGGAGAAGTCAAGTAATGAAGATAATCCGCTCAGGAACGGCTAATATTGGATGTGAATTCTAAACTTACAAAATTGTTTGCAGGATGGCATTTGTCATAAATCTCTCAGACCATTTACATGATATACCAGAACTGAAGTATATGAAAAAATGACGACGGAAGCTAAATCTGTATTGCATTATTATTACATAATTTCAAAACTTATATTTATAAATACGACACCAGAGAATTCAAATATATGTGACTGTGGGTTAAAGTTGAGTTCCTTTTTCCATCAGTCGTTTTAAATTTGTTGCAGTAACGCTATCACAACCTCTTCCAGATCGATCCAGTGTTTAACCGCATTGACACTGATGTAATATTTTCCTTTCAACCATGTATGCCAACGTGAAACGGTACATACATGTAATGTTTCTGATTCTTTTAAACAAGCCAGTAGTATCTCTCTTCTCTTCGAACTTTCCCTAAGACAATCTTAATAGCTGCAATGAATTGATCAACAATTGTATGCGAAAATCTAATTTCTTTAGCACAACAATCCAACAGGTAGAACGAAAAGGAGCTAAGATGCAAATCCAGCGGATCGCCTGCTATAAAGAATACCTACGTTAGCTAATGTTTCATATAAAAATAAAGTTAAAGCCATGATCTAGTGATGGTAGTGAGATGGATCAATACGATCTAGCATGCTAACTATTAAATTTACTGTAATTGTACTGTATCGTACAATTTGAACGTTCACAGGAGGAGATGTCGTCCACAACACTCAATGATCCTAGAAACCATTACACTACTTTAGATTCTTTAAATTTCTCTGCCACTAGATAAGCATAATTCTTCTTATATTTACAAACTGTTTTCTGGAGGTCTTCTTCAACACAATTGGCATCATTTCAGAGTGGTTCCACTGGGAATCCGTTTCTGCTTGTAGTTGTCCACTACGAAACTATTCTTACGAAAGATGGCAAAAGTGAACGCTTTGACCACTTTTTATATTATGTGAATTAGTGTGTTTGGATCCATATATCGTTAATCAAATTGATTTGTTGTGAAATATCAGAGGACGGCTATACAATTCATAAAAAGAATAAATAATATGGACCTCCCAAAGAAAAGAGATTAATGGAAGCTTTTTAAAGTTCTGATAGATGTAGATTATGCTCAATTCATCATGTAGAGCTGTTTGAATTTTGAAATAATTTGAATTTCACAAATTAATTTCTCAAAAACTATTGAAGATATAAAAACCAAATTTTGAATTCTGCGTCCACTGTGCATCAGAACTAAGTGGTAAAAATGTAACCAAGATGGGTTGAAAATTACTGGATTTGGGGTTTTCAGTGCTGCAACCCCTTAAAGTTTGGCGTTGCTTTAGAAACATACATGGCTTTAGTGAAATACTGGAGAATCCAAGCTATTACAGAATAAATGATAATTTTGTAAAATTAAGGGTAGAAGGCACAGGACCACCTCAAGAAAATTCGCATTTGTCAATAGAACATTGAAAACCGGAATGAATTCTCTTTAGCAACATTTCAGTGTTGTACATTAATTGAAAATATATTATCTTCTTAAATGTGAATACGTTTCATCTTTACATTGCATTGAAAGCATATCTTCGGAAACCACGACATTATATTGTTGCCTTTGAACTAATTTTCAAATTAGTGTATTGTAATTTTGAGACAACTATTAGAAATGTTCTCCTATAATTAGCTAATATTTGATGTTATTGGAATATATATGTTCTCTAAACAGAGCTTACGTTGACGATCTTTGCCTAAAAATCTTAAAGATATATATACACAAAATTTACGACCTAAACAAAGCTCTGAAACATTGCAATTTAAGGCAGCATTCCTGAGTGGCTGTATACAAAATTAAAATAACCCAGTTTCTTCAAGTATTCTCTAAATAGGATCTACATTCGAGTCCACATAATAAATCCCACATTATAGTGAATGAACAAAATTGGAAACATAAATGAATGAACTTACCACTAGTTATGTAAAAAAAAAAAAAAAAAAAAAAAAAAAAAAAAAACGGAGCCTTTCCTAGCTCAGTCCCGGTCAGGATGAATTATCTGGATAAGGTTTTTCCTGGGATATGCCTTATCCTGAAAGATGAATATAGGCTAACTCAAAGCTCTATGAACCCTGAGTTCATTTGAGCATTATCTCACCCATTTCATTCATCGTCAGGTATGGCTTAATGTTGGAGGACGTACATTAAAAAGAAAAGAAGAAGAACTAGCTCGGCAACATAGTGTTTGACCACTTAGGTGATCAGGAGATATGTGTAACATAAACATTTCTAACGTGCCAATCGTATTTATCCACGTTAGTATTATATATAATACTGTTTAATATAGTATAATATATTACAGTATAGTATAATATTAAATATCTAGCAAGGAAGTTAAGGGGTAAGAGTGGAACAGGTTGCTATAGAAACGTAAACATTGGTTACATTGGTGAATGATGTGCAGTTATTGGTATAGTACACCACAGGAAAGAAAGTCTCCGGGGGATGAGACGCAGCGGGGTTGGAAAAGGTTCCTACATCCTCCCTCGGTAGTTTATGACGCCCCATGTCAGTTCGGTATACTGAACTTTACGTCGCTTCTGTATCCACGGACTTGTGATTTCTTTGACCGTTGTCTTGATCTTTGGCAAAATAAAGAGTATCAGATCTGATGAAAGCGTGGATATTGCATTGACGAAATATTCTTCGTCTAAATAACTGGTTACAGAATTCCGTTGTGAGATAAACCATTGTTCTATAAAGGCTCAATGCCATTCTTCGTCCAAATAACTGTTTACAAATAGCCGTTTTGAGGTGAAACATTGCTCTGATAAAGGCTCCATTCTGTTCTTCGTCCAAATAACTTTTACATATGGCCACTGCTAAATGAACCGTTGTTCTGGTAAAAGCTCCATTTTGTTCATCGTCCAAATAACTGTTCACAGGATACTGTTGTGCAATGAACCGTTGTTCTTATAAAGGCTTTATTCCATTCTGTGCCCAAACAACTGTTCACGGGTAGCTGTCGGGAGATGAACCATTGTTCTGATAAAGGCTCCATTCTGTTCTTCGTCCAGATAACTGTTCACTTATAGCTGTTGTGAAATAGACCGTTATTCTGATAAAGGCTCTATTCTCTTTGTTATCCCAAATAACTATTCACGGGTACCTATCGGTTGTGAGATGAACCACTATTTTGGTAAAAATTCCATTCTGTTCTTCGTCCAGATAACTGTTCGCAGGTAGCTGTTGTGAAATGGACCGTTATATTATTAAAGGCTTTATTCCATTCTTTGCCCAAACAACTGTTCATGGGTAGCTGTTGTGAGATGAACCATTGTTGTGATAGTGTCCAATCTGCTCTTCGCCCAAATGTGTCCACGGTAGCTGTTGTAAGATGTACCACTGTTCTGATAAAGGCTCCCTGAGGCTCTTCTACAACTCCAGTCTTCTTAGTCGTACACGATCGCGGAGGATTTTCGAAACATTTTATAAATACCCAGATTGATAGTCTTAACGAGCATGCACGCAAATTAAAGTACATAATCCCGATAAAAAATAAATACAGTAACAGTTTTGAATTTTTATTTGCTCAGTTGTGTCTTCTTTGAAGACTAGAGGGACTTCCATTACATGCTTTGTCACTTAGTCTCTAGATCATATCTGAAAATTAAAGTATAAATGCTGTATTTACGTTCTTGAATAAACGGAGATTTTTTAAAGCTTTTAGCAACGCCAACGCAACAACTCTTTCCATATGGTTTTTGCAACCTTGGCATCATTCTAGTACACGCCGTTTTACGCGCAAAATTTATATCTGGCTTTTGCCATGACCAGTTTCTTTTAAAAAGGGCGCTGATGACCTCTGCAGTTGAGCGCCCTTATACTCATCATCACTCACTCACTCACGCGCAAAAGGTCGTGAAGAATATCTTTGGCACTTAATTAAATGAAATGAAATGTGTAGTGTTTAACGCCCGGTTTTACCACATACGGCACCGCAGGCGGTGACACAGATGATACATGAGATGAAGATGGAGCACCGGTGGAATGAGATGGCGGGGGAAACCGGAGGTCCCAGAGAAAACCCGCCCCAACGCCGTGTTGTCCAGCACAAATCTCACCTTGCGGTCACCTGGGATCGAACCCGGGCCGCCTTGGTGAGAGCCAAGCGGTCTAACCACTGAGCCACGGCGTGGCCATTGGCACTTAATTGATACTGGTAGTTCAACAGCTGTACGAATACTTAGTTGGCGGTCTTGTCGAATAATTTTGGCAACTTCTTCGCATTACTTTCAACATTTAGTGGAAGGATGATCTGATTTTGGATTTTCCCTGTCTTCCCCGCCTTCTTAAATGTCTACGTGTGACAGTAGAAGGAAGCCCAAAGGTCAAGGCCTTGCGACCTCTCCACCTCAGCTGATAGTGACGAGATATAAGCAAAAACATTATTGCCACACCTCGTATGTCATATAACTGTTGTTTAAATATAGTCTCATGCAACTCTAGCATACGTTTTTTTTTTTTGTTTTTTTTTTTTGTTTTTTGTAATTTACGTCCTCCAACCATATCGGACGGTGAATGAAATTGGTGAAATGATGCTCATATGAGCCCAGGGTCCATAGAGCTTAGAGTTACCTGACATTCGTCTTTCAGGATAAGGGAAAACCCCTGAAAAAACCTTATCCAGGTAACTCACCCTGACCGAGATTCGAACTCGGGACCTCTTGAACGTGAGGCAGATATGCTACCATCTACGCTACCGAGGCGGGCTAGCATACGGTGTATTGGTTTATACCTCGAATGCCTATACTGACCACTTTTTAAACACTCACTACAGCCTCCTCTATGCGCTCTGTATATTCAATAAAATGTGAAATTAGGCTCTCCTGAAGGTTATTTCGATTAACAAGAACTATATACAAAATGGAGTACTGATTACTAAACCCAATTTTCTAATCTATTGTCTATGCCATTTTATTCACGTTGAAAGAATTGTATGGCAGACGCAAAATTTAATGGTGGTTGGCAGGAGGTGCTGGTTAACACAGCATCCAATCAAATGCTTGTTTATGTTTACTTGACAGCTACTGTAATACTCTATAAGGTGTTTTCATTTCGTCTTGTTACTGCATAATTATAGCTTCTTCCCGCCCTTTGGCATATGGTTACGTCGCGCTTCGCCGCTAGTGGTCAACGTTTAGCCACCATTACATTTTGCAACCTGCATAGTATGTGTTTCATGTTCAGTACGTTTAATCAAATTTATTTATCGCGAAAACGTTATAAAGAATAGTTTTTGTTACCTAGCAACCATGAACTGAGCATCGTGTATTATAAAGTACTTAAATATGCCTTAGTAACATAATTTTTAGAATATATTTAAATACATACTCTAGTGAAGATAAGCGCATGCGAATGGTATTATCGATTTCTTTCATTTACAGAATGTGCTCCCTTATCAAAGGATAACCCAGAAGATGCCATGATGACAGCCAAGTGGTTCAAATGGTTGAACTATCTTACAAAAGTAAGTATATTTGTGTTATATTCCTAATTTTTAAGTCCGTTTCAGGTGGAGAAATATCTTTTTTAGGAAATTAAATACGAGCAATGCAAGGTTATTAACTTGAATTGATTTATTCCGAGATATACATTAGTTAATGGCCGGACACTTTCACTAATTACACTTCAAACCCACACTTGTTTACAATGGTGTATCATTTAAATCGTCTGTTTATTTATTTGTGTACGTTTGTAAGGAAAGCCACTAAGAATTTAGTTTAAAGTTATACAAGAACCCATAAATCACATAAATAATTTACGACATTATGGGGAAAAGCATCATTTATCAACAGAACAAAAGTTGTCGAAAATATCTAAGACTTTTAATGTGAAATCCGATATATTGCCACAAGGAACATTTTCAAAATAATCTTACAGAGACATTAATATAAGCATTACCATAGGGCATAGTCTGTTCAAATGTATGATTGGCATTAAGTGTAATAGCTTTCGCAAGGATATTCCAGGAAGTATCTAAGGACCATTGTCATATTTGCAAGTCAATGGCTTCCTCAATATCTTTTCTGAGTGTCGTGTGAGCGCCAGTCGAAATAAGGTCTTATTCTGTGATTGTGTGATACAAGTCTCACAGACTGTGAGATAAGAAGTATTTGAAGTTTATATATCCGGAAGTTGAAACTGCGCATATTAGATATTGCCAAACAAATTGGTATCTGGAGTTTTCAAGTGGCAAACTAAGGAGCGACACTTACTCTTTCATGATGCCTCCAATCCACCTCACAACCTCGTTGATTCTACTGCAGCAGTAAGCATAGTTATCGTCAAACAATTTGGCACGTGAAAAATTGTAACTACGTAACATATTATGCTATTAACAGTGAAGCAAACAATTATACACAAATATAATAATTTTTCACCTGAAAAACTTCACTTATCTTTTAAGAAATGATGACCATATTTCTTACAAATGGAATAGGATCACGATTTCGTGAATAAATCATTCACATCATCAGCTCGAACCATCTATTACAATATTTACAATTAATTTACACAATTACAATAATTACAATTATTGCAATTGTAAGTTAACCCTAAAATGTAATCTTGACTTGGTGTACACCAATGTAAAATCGGTGTATGGACTCAAATAAACATTATCATTATCAACAAACTCGTTAACGTTACCGTCGCTTGATGTCACTATAGTCCGGCCCCTCTATCTCCGGCTCTAACAGTTCTCGAGAGGGGGAAGCGCGTTGTTGCCAGTTCTTTAGCGGGAATTTCAAGCAGAGGAACATGTGTATTTTAAATATTTCACGCATTTGCAGATCGTAACTTCGTAAATGTACGTGGACAATGTGTATATACATGATCACAGAATAGTTGCATATGGGGACTGGAAAAGAAATAACAAAATGCTACTTCGCACGAATGGGAAATTCCTTTCTCATATAACATTGATATACATGTCACCTTATGGCATCCTTCTGAAAAGCATCAAGTGAAGCTTTAAGGCTGCCTCGTTGCCTTTGCTTTCCCGGTGTACGCAGAACTGCAGACGGTGAACTTAAATCAGCTGGCACTTTTCCTTGGTCACATTCTTCCCACCTTCAAGGCGTCACAAACTCTGTCCAGCACCTTGGTAACAGGTAGTAGAGGTCCACCATTATCCCGCTCCTTCTCGAAGTACTCACGGAGCCTGAATATAAAATCACGGCTTTGGCTCTTATAAGAGCCGATTCTTTTCTTGAATTCTGACGAACCAGTAGCCATATTACTATAATAGCGATAATAATAAGACTTACAGACGCTACCAATCGGAATTCACGCACACAAAAAATTAAACAAACCACCAGCGCGGGATCCAAAGGCAACTAAAAGCCACGTGGTCCACACAAAATTGCAGCGGCAACACGGTGCTGGATTTGCAAGCCACGCCTAGCAGCGACAACGCTGATTGGCGCTAGCAGACAGTTTTAACTTCCTGACCACGACACCGGATGTACAGACTCCCAGTACCACCAACAGAAGCAGTTGGTGTGCGTGAAAGGTGTGAACGAAATATTCGAATAGAGTGATGTAAAGATTATCTTGCATGATAATGAAGCCCGCCTCGGTAGCGTAGATGGTAGCATGTCTGCCTCACGTTCAAGAGGTCCCGAGTTACCTTGATAAGGTTTTTCCGGAGTTTTCCCTTATCCATAAAGACGAATGTCGGGTAGCTCTAAGCTCCATGGACCCTGGGCACATTTGAGCATCATTTCACCCATTTCATTCACCGTCCGATATGACTTAACGTTGGAGGACGTAACATTTAAAAAAATGATAATGAAATTACAAGTTGGATTTCAATGTTTTGAAGCTAATATAGTCCTATACTCTCATTACAAAGATAATTCTGACGACATGTTTTCAATTACTCATTATTATATGTTGGTACTATTAACCTTCCCCCTCCACCTCCTGCAGCCACTAAACGTCAGAGCCGGAGATAGAGCGGCCGGACTATAGGTTTATTTTAGTACTACCAACATCTGAAAATGAAACAAATTTAAAAAAGAATCAACTGCCGAGGTTTCAAAATTCATTACGCGATGTTGATTTTTAAAATACATATATTTTCCCAAGCCATTAAATCTATTGAACTATTTAATTGTTTTAATTTAACTTCTGAATTTATTTCATGGTTAAATGACGAAAATGATCTGTTACGTCCGATTTATCAGTTTGTTTATACCTATTGTTACGAAAATCTTCTTTCGTTCTGGTTTCCAAATAACCTTTTGTCTTTTCAATATAAACTTTATCACAATGGAAACAATTAAATTGATAAATACCAGATTTTTTACTATCAGAAATTTTATCTTTTTTAGAGAATGCAGTAGATTTTTAATACTATATTTATTTTGAGGAAGGTTATACCAAACTCTTTAAAAAAAAATTGAAAATGTTTATTAACCCTAGGATGGTAAGTAATTTTTTAAAAATTATAATCGTCTTTTATTTTTAAGGGTAGACATATCATTAACAGTTTCTTTCAATAAAATATGTATAAAGTCTTTATTAAGACCATTACTTAAAGCAGTATTAATAATATGTTTATATTCTTTATTAAATTCATCTTTATTCAGGGGTATATTTATTAATCTATAAATCAAACTATTGAAAACAGCAAATTTATGTGAAAAAAGGTTAAAGCTTTTATTTTTTATGTAATTATCGATTCCCTGACACTGTTACACATCAGGCTATATTACTATCAGTTATATATCACTACAGTCTTCCAGAAGTTCTATTCTCAACATTTCACCATCACTATCACCAACAATAAACAGGCTCTCGTATAAAACGTTTCTCTTCACTTCTAAATGAAAGCTTTGGTAAAACAAACACGCGCTACTATTGCTATTTGCAATAAGTAACAGGGTATTCTCACTGACCGGACAGGTTAACTAATGGCTTCTATGTTGTGCTTAATGTAGGTGAGAGGCACCACGTCCAAAACAATATTTACAATCCTTACTGGTATAAGATCGTCCACTAATTCCAAACAATTTTTCACGTGCCAAATTGTTTGGCGATAACTATACCGCCAACAAAAGAAAGTGTATGATGATGTGAAATGCCCAACAGTTGAAAGACAAATGTGCATTATGTAACTGTTCACTCATCACAGATTAATTTGAAGTAACAATTGAAGAAGAAAATAATGCAAGGTAGAAGTGTAAATCCAGAGGAGTTACAAATTTCTTTCCCGAATATTTCTTAATCTTTGCTTGATGAAATTATGTTTAAATGCTTTGGCTAATGGACTGTGGTAGCCGATTAAAATACGGACATTTTAAATCTCGTGAGCACATCATAAAGATTTAGATAACGGAGACAATTATGTTCAGTGATAAAACAGCTTCAATTTTGTAAGTGACGAGTGCTTCTTTTTTAACAAAAATTGTATGAATATATTTAAGTCATATGGTCGTTACTTCCTGGATTACCCTTGTATTTACTAGATATTGGCATAATCACACATCTAACACCTGTAAAAGAAATCGCACGCCCACATACATCAAATTTGATAACCCGGTGCGTATCTTAAAGGTAAGGTAAGTCCAAAATTATCTACACTAGGATATTGCCATAGTAAAATGATAACAGAAATTGGTCTATCTGGAAGTATACTCACGTAAATCCAAGTTGAAAGAGATTTTCAATTAGATGTCAAAGGTCGTTTGTAAACTCGAACTCTGACAACGTTTAGTACTAAACATTAACTCATTACAAAAACTATGTTTATTGGAACAGAGCCTTAAAAGTGTACATGTTTAGATTCGGAACAATTAATGATTATATGCTCTCTATTTCGTGTGTTTCTGTGACTTTTAACATTTATAAGAGAAAAATCTTATGTGTTGCACTCAAATGAATATCTCTAATCATGTTCTACAAACTATATAAATAATAATTCTGCACTCTACTTCTGTTAATCGAGATAAACATTTGTAGAAATTGTTTTATTACAGATTTTCTTGTAGAGACAAGGGAGAAAGGATTTGTTAAGCTTTAAGCGATAGTTAAATATTTGTCAAAGCTGGTCGCTATGTAACAACATTGAAATTCCGTTCTCTTTGAATAGCCAGCAAGAGACAACAATTAAGGACTTCACTTTTAAGAAAAAGTATAAGAATTAAGCTATCTAAAATGGTTAACAAATAAAGTTTTAAAAATAATAAGGCAAAGTCTTGGCTTTAACAAATCTACTACTTTGTGTTTTCTGCCTCTACAGTTTACCAGTTAGCGAAAATTGTCAAGAAGTGAAGGCTATTCTAAAAAAATTAAGATAAGATGTAGATACATTTAATTTTCAATGATAATATGTTAAATAACGAGTGTCTCAAATTGGTCTCCGCAGTGTACTCGGACGCATATGGATGTGGCTAAATTGGTACCGGAAGTACGGTGAAAGAGCACTGACCTTCGAGCTGGTAGAGACCGTCCTTCATTCCTCCTATCGCTTGAATACCACTGTGAGAAAGGTGTTCACATAAAGTGAAGTTACTATTGTGTTGGTGTGCCTGTGAAGTCTATGCGTTGACCATTGTCAACCTAATTGACGTGAGTAAGCGTGTAAGGGTATTCCCCTCTGTGCGCAGATTCATTTGAGACACTCGATATATTATATACTTACTAATAAAAAGTGTCAGAACTGTATTCTGATCGAGAACGATGTTTAGACTATCAATGAGAGTATATCAATGTTTTATAACTCATAGCTGTGCACGACAGCTAAAATCATAACCTAATATCGTTTATTTTCACCATGCTGCATCCAAGATTTGACAAGAAAAGTATGCTAAATTTCACGCGCCCTAGTGTTAAAGTTGGAAGACATTTATCATCCAAAGCACCAGCGGTAAACTTCCCTCTTTTGAATCAACCAAAGCACGTCGATAAGCAGGATGCCAGTAATTCAAAGGACAAGATGTTTGTCGATATTGTATATAAACAGAAATCTTTCTAGACATGCTATATAATTTGTTGGCCATTCCATTTCTCCATGGAATGACTTAACGGTTTCAAAGATTCTGCGAATCAAAGTCTGCCCGCCTGTGTGGTATGGTGATAGCATGTCTCCCTCACATTCAAAAGGTCTGAGTTTAAATCTCGGCAGTGGTGACTTATCTGGATAAGACTCTTTTCCCCCTTATCCTTAAAGATGAATGTCTGGTAACTCTAACCTCTTTGGATCCTGTACTCATTTTAGTATCATGTCACCCATTTCATACGTTGTCCGAAATAACCTGGGCGGGAGGACGTTAGTTGAAAGAAAGAAAGAAAGAAAGAAAGAAAGAAAGAAAGAAAGAAAGAAAGAAAGAAAGAAAGAAAGAAAAAAGAAAGATGGAAATAAATAAAAGAAAGAATGAAAGAAAGAAAGAGAAAGAATGAATGAATGAATGAATGAATGAATGAATGAATGAATGAAAGAGAAAGAAAGAACGAAAGAAGGAAGAAAAGAGGGAGAGGTTCGTCCATTCTCTCCTTCTTTCTTGCTTTCTTTCTTTTGTTCTTTCTTTCCTTATTTCCTTCCTTCCTTCCTTCTTTGTTTGTTTGTTTGTTTCTTTCTTTCTTTCTTTCTCTCTTTCATGAAAAATCAAGTCATGGAGAAATGCGATAGATGCAGATAAACCATTCGAAAACAAGAGAGGATAAGAAGGTTGCAGATAAATTCACACACACACAAAAAAAAAGAAATGTCATCAAGATAACTAAGATGAGCACAATAAGGCAAAGGTCCGAAGTTCAAATCTCGGTTAGAGTGAGTTACCTGGATAAGGTAATTGTGGTGTTTTCCCTTATCTTGATAGACAAATGTCAGGTAACTCTAAGCTCCATGGACCCCAGACTTACTGAGTATCATTTCACCCATTTCATTCATTGTCCGATATAACAGCGTTGGAGGATGTAAATTGCAAAAAGAAAAAAAAAAGGCAAAGGTGAAGTATAACGAGACAAGAAGGATAAAATGCAACAGTTTTAAAAAACCTTTTGCACCAATCTAAGTGTTATGGTATGAAAGGTGAACATTTTCCAGTAGCACTTAACATCTTGACAGATACATTGTCAGGCTCCTTGGGTTGGAATTAGCACTGAGAGGATCACAGCTACGACGAACCTATTACATATGGATGCTTGTTGTCAGATAGGTATCGCCTCAGCAGTACTATTGTTCTGTGCGTTTGTAAAAGTGAAAATAAAGTGTAGGTTAGTGCTGAGCTAACAGTTTCTGTAACAAATAAAGTTTAGCATAACTTGATACTTGAGATTGTATGCTATGAAATAGTTACTCTCAACACCGATGACGTCTTGACCAGCAGTCATGCAATCAGAGAACAGTACTAAAGAAAGGGAATTTTAATAACCATACATTGTGATGTATGTCACTGATATATAGCTAAGTGTTTAAATTCAACATGGTAAAATGTGAATGTGCCTCCACCGCCTGCTTCACAGAGTATGAACTCCAGATACTTGTAAAAATTCTGGAAAATTAAACCACCAGTCTGGGAGCTTATTAGGGAGTTTTACATTGGATTTCTTTTGCATCAGGATTACAGTGCAAGAGAGAATGACGCTGATACATGGAACATGTGTTGAAAAAGCTGGAGCTCATTGCTCTTGCACAGAAAATTCACCCATTGATGAAGCAGTTAGCATCCACTATAGAGAAAGCATTTCCAGAGCAATTAATTTTAATATTGGGATTCTGCAAGTAAATGGGACCAGAAAACAAAACTGTAAAATCTATTTTACTTAAAAATCAATGTTCCACGAAAATCAGGAACCATGAATAGAAGAAATAGATTGGGAGGTAAAAACCTAAGAGGAAGAAAAAGAAGAAAATGTCCAAACATAGCATCACTTCTGTATATAGAGAATATTGTTTGTCCACTTAGCATAATGTATGACCACAAATTTATTTTTTATAACGTACCTGTACTCATCCTCATAATTTTGATGGTCCTTCTCAAAATAGTCTCCCCTGAATGCTATGCACTTGTCGCAACATTTCTACCAGTCTTCAAATACATGCTGGAAACCATTTTTTGAGAGATCCTTCAAAATGTCCTCCGCAGCCTTCACCACTACTTCTAATGATGGATAATGCCTCCCACTAAGGTGTTTCTTCAAGTTAGGAAAAATAAAAAAAGTCGCATGGGGCTAAATCCAGACTATAGGGAGGGTGACGGATGCACTTCGCATTGATTTTTGCAAGATATTCAGCAACAACATTGCCAATATGCGGCTGCACATTATTTTGGTGCAGTATCCAGCCTACTTCACAGAAATGTGGTCTTTTGCGCCTGATATGGACTTGCAATGTTTTCAGGCATCCCTGTAGTATTTTCCAGTTACTGATGTGTGTGCAGGTACAACATGTTGATATACCATTCCATGAATATCAAAGAATGAGATAACCATAACTTTCCCAGCACAAACAGCCACTTTTGCTTTTTTGAGGGTTGGTGATGGAGATTTCCACATTGAGCTTTGCTGTTTGCTCTCAGGATCAAAATGATGTAGCCAAGTTTCATCAGCAGTGATTATGTTTGAAAGAAACTCCGGATCTTCCTCTAACATCAACTTTAACTGCATGCCCTATTGTTCGGGAATCAACAGTCTTGGAACCCATCACACACAAACACCTCTGTGTCATGTATCTGTCACCAACGTGTGGGTGGCACCCAATGAATAACAGAATATAATAAGATTGAATTTTAGTGCGAAAATGGTGCAAATATACTGTCAATTTTAATTTGATTTACAAAATGCTTATAAGTGCCATACTGCCACTACAATTCTCATGCACTAGCAAGAGTTCGTAACTCTGACATAGGCTGCATGGAGAATCAACAGAAATTATTACAAATTCTATAGACAGGACAGTCTAGAAGTCATATGTTATTTACTGACACCTAATCCAAAGCAGGTTAGGATGTGTATTAGACATGATTATTTTGCCTCCCTTAACTCTCCCCACACTGGTAAGACAAGCCAATTGCCAAGACTCTACAGATCAGTATAACTTAGCATCCTGGATGAGCTGAGCTGTCAGGTCTTGAAACATTAGAAGTTAAGTAATACTAATAGTAATAATTAAGTAATACTAATTAGATATTCAGCAGTCACTCTGTATAATAAACTACCGGCCAATCTGAAAAACATAAAATCCATGAGGTGTTTCAAACTATCGTTGAAAGAAACTTTATTAAGTGATTCATATTATGATATAGGTGAATTTCTAGATACACTGTAGCTGGCCATATAATTGTATATATTTGTGATGCATTTTAAATGCTGTGTAGTTGTAGAGCCATGCAACTATATATATTTATGAGTTCATGCTTAGATCTTATTAATTACACTTGATGCAACTTATTTTTTTTATTTTTATACTTATATTATTTGTATTGTTCTAAATATTTGTATTGACGTATCCAATGTCATTGTATTGACTTAACGGATGAATAAAACTACTACTACTATTACTACTAAACATGGCATTAATCAAACAAAAATTCAATTATGAGTCACATTTCTCCTTGACATTTTAACACCTGAAAACTTGTGCTGAAATAATTTCCTACAGCCCAGCTCATTACACAGGCAATTAAAAATGATGCATAAATGTTTTATGTAGAATTCTATACCTAAAGCAATTAATATAATTTTGAGTCGAACTAGTACTCAATGCTCCACTTATTGCTAGTATATACCTAGAACGTATTTCGTTAGGATCTTCCTAACATCATCAGCTGTTGTTGACTAATGGATGATGGTTTGGTGGTATTCCTTGGAGGTGATAGGTGTTTTGAAACTAATCAGAAAACATATAAAACTAGAATTTGGCACACATAGGAAGGAAACACACAAAGAAAATTTCATAAAATCAGATGAATATAACCCAAGACAACACAAGCATGCTGTTATCAACAGGCTGCTTACTGTACCTTTAAACAGCATGGAATGTATCAAAGAGTACAATAATATAATTTACAGTGCAGAATACAATGGATTCAGTGCTGAATTGGTCAAAAAGAAAATTGATAAATTCAAAAGACAACAAAGATGCAAACAAGTATACTCTTTCCCCAATCAGCAATAAAACTTCTTACAGAAAATTTACATATCATCCCAGAGTTACACACCTTTTCAAAAAGTCTTCAAAGAGCACAATATTATTTTGGC
The DNA here is from genome assembly GCA_030765055.1 of Mantis religiosa. Taxonomy (NCBI): domain Eukaryota; kingdom Metazoa; phylum Arthropoda; class Insecta; order Mantodea; family Mantidae; genus Mantis; species Mantis religiosa. The sequence goes on from CM060958.1 coordinate 101,439,831, forward strand.
CCCACAGAACAAATTTAGTGTACAACACCTTTTGAAATCACATAATACAAAGGAGATACTCACAGACAAAAAATCAGGTGTGTACTGGATAAACTGCAAAGGCTGTGACAGCTTTTACATTGGAAAAACAAAAGGGAACTTGAACATTAGGCTTAAAGAGCATTTTAGGAACATCAGGAACAAAGAAATACCTATAGATAAATCAGCGGTAGCGTACCATTTTTGGAAGGAGAATCATGAAATAGAACGAGAAATCCACTTATTAAAAAATGTCCAAGGTCCAGCCACATTAACCACATGGGAAAAAATTTGCATAAAGAAATATGAAAGAAAATTGTTCAATTTCGACACTACCTTTGAAGAGAACCCAAACTTCTAGTTCATCAAGATAGCAATTAGTTTGACTCAAAATTATATTAATTTTATGCTTCATTGTATCATAGTCCTTACACATTGGAACCTAAAGCAATATTTATATAATGAACACATAGCCTAGAGAGTATATGATTACTCCACAAAACATGTTCTGATGCGAAAAGCCCCTTAGCCAACTGTTTTCCAGTTAACTTTTTGGACATGATATCTTAATTGGTTGTCAACAATATGGACCCGAGTAACTGCTGCTTACCACAGCATAAAATACATTTTATTTGAATAGTTGTTATTTTCACTGTCTTTAAATTACATATTTATAAGAACTTAGCTATACTAAGAAGAGGTGCCATGGATCTTTTAAGTGTCTATCTGCATAAGTTATATAAATTGGGGTCCTCAATGCCTTCTTTAGAATTTCACTTACTAATTCCTTGGATGATTTCTTATGTGCTTTAAATGTGTAAATTCATCACACCTCAAAGTTCTGCCCTTTATTTGTATTCTTATGACAAACCACAATATAAAATAGAAAATATGTGGCCTAAATTTGTAAACAAAAATAAACAATCACATGCAAATACTGGAGTGCAATATGCAAGAAATTAAATTAGCCCCTCAGAAATGGAACGTGTAGGGTAAAGCGAGGTATTTTCGTGACATAGGCAATTTCGTGATACTTTTTCAAAGGGATTTCACGGAGAAACCAGTTGGTGTTAACATGCCTGCTCTAGGAATAAATATGCCAACTACCAATAGTGAAAGACGAATTAACACCAACTGATTTCTCTGTGACATCTCTTTGAAAAAGTATCACGAAATTGCCTATGTCACGAAAATACCTCCCTTTGCCCTACAAAGATTTTAAGATTATCAATGTGATTCAAGTGATGTATTACACTATCATCTATCATCATATTTCCTTGGCTTAGTAATGACAGCTTGCATAATCTTGGTATGTTGAAAATAAAACTCTTCAGAAGTAGGTATAACTTTGCACCTTAAGAGGATTTTTTTATTTTTCTTTTTCATATTCAGTATGGAATAATATATGAAAGCTGTGAATATAAGGAGAAGAGGATCTGATAATGATGAAGCCTGGGATTCAAGTACTTATGATAGTCAGTTGCCATGAATGGTGTGTCTTGGATACCAGAGCCCCTAGTGGTTTACCGGGAAAATGTATATGAGTCGATTGGAGAATTTAATGTCAGAATGCCATGTTGGCCATGGTAGCTCAGTAGGTAAGAGTAACTGGAAGGAAACCAGGAGATCCGTGGTTCAAATCCTGGCCATGGCATTGAATTTTTCAGGTTGACTCTATCCAAAACCTTAGCCGATATATGGCTAGTGTGAAGAAATGATTAATTTCCATCAATTAATTTAAATAAGAAGGATCTTCATACCTTTTTGAAGAGTGTCCTGCTTCTGTTGCTAATTCTACTTTTTATCCTCAAATAAGAAAGTTGTCAAGGAAAGCAAATGTGAACAATATTAGGGAAAAATGAAATGAGATGACTTGAGCATGCTTTAAAAATCTTGTACCAAATACGTTTAAAATAATGCAGCTTCAAGTTACAGTGGATTTCTAAAAAGGACTCATTATTATGACTTTGGATATCACATGTTACTAAGATGAATGTTGGCAATCATTAAGTATACTTTTGCAATAATATCTCAGTCATTTTTCAGGGAACATCAGGGATATTTTCACCGATTTTCAAACCGAAGTCATATGACCTAAAATGGATGCTTAGAATACTAGTGAGTTCTGCTGGTGTCCAAAGAGATATTGCTCATGCGTTTGAAACAAGTAAGGAATATAAAGTGATCCTTGGAATGCAGAGCTCACATGCTTTTGCAATTCCTTTCCTGGAAGTGTTATTTATTTATTTTTGTTTAATCTCATGTATTTCCTAAATGCTTACTGTAGCTTATACAGTGTTGAAAAATATGCTTGTTCCAATATATTATTAGATGATACAGGCTTACTGTCAAAGTCCCTAAAATGTTATTAAAATTAAATTATAATACTTTTTAGTATTTATGTTTATACCAATTTCAACTAAAACAGAAACCAAAACCTTTAATTGAATATCATCCTCACTAACAGTGCGAAATAGAAACCAAATCTAATAGAGCCCTTAATTCAGCTCAAAATTTATCTAAGAATCACACACTTGACATCCAGAAAAAAAAAAAAAAAAATGTTTTTTAAATGTTTTGTAACACAGTGTGTATGGATATGAGAAGTACTGAAACTGGACTTTTGTCTGTCCTCTGCGCAGGACTGCAAGCGGCCTTACTCCTACCATTGGATGTTCCGGCAAACAGACCACCTGTTGGATGCCTCATCACCCTACCTTTTGTACAACAAGATTCTGAGCCGGCAACCTCCAAGTGCTGAATGCAACATTCTACAGCTGCGAAGATACTTGAGCTATGGTCGCCCAGAGGCTCCTATACAACTAAAACGTAAAAAATGTGAAAAAGAAGAATACAAATACCCTTGTCCAGTTATTGATGATGTAAAAAAAGTCTGTAAGGGAAGCAAGGGAAAGAAACGAGAGACTATGAAAAAAGGATGTAAAAAAAAGCAGACTAGCCTTTGTGGTGGCTCAAGGAGCAGTTGTGAAGGTGAAAAAGAAACAAAACAGGCTGACAGTTGCGGAAAACCAAAAGACCCTTGTGGAGAAAAGAAACCTGACCCTTGTGGAAAACCAAAAGACCCTTGTGGAGAAAAGAAACCTGACCCTTGTGGAAAACCAAAAGACCCTTGTGGAGAAAAGAAACCTGACCCTTGTGGAGAAAAGAAACCTGACCCTTGTGGAAAACCAAAAGACCCTTGCGGAGAAAAGAAACCTGACCCTTGCGGAAAACCAAAAGACCCTTGTGGAGAAAAGAAACCTGACCCTTGTGGAAAACCAAAAGAACCTTGCGGAAAACCAAAAGACCCTTGTGGAGAAAAGAAGGCTGACCCTTGTGGGAAACCAAAAGATCCTTGTGGGAAACCAAAAGACCCTTGTGGCGAGAAGAAAGCTGACCCTTGTGGAAAACCAAAAGACCCTTGTGGAGAGAAGAAGGCTGACCCTTGTGGAAAACCAAAAGACCCTTGTGAAAAACCGCAACCTTGTGGAGCAAAGAAAGATGAAGATCCTTGCTGTGATTCATTAGAGCTTGGTGAAGAAAAAGAGCCTACAAAAAAGCCAAAACCTCGCAAACGTAAAAAGGGTAAGGGAAAATGCAATAAGAAGGACAGTTGCAAAAAATAATAGATTACATTTTTGGATTACAGAAACTTTTCAAATTGTTATGAGTTAATGTGAAACCAAAAAAATCCCAATCCATATTACTGCAAATTTACACTGAACTAAGTTTATCCTAACACAAACTGCTTCAAGTTAATGCTGAACTATATTTATCTTAAACTAAATTGTGGCAAGTTAACACTGGACTAAAATTATCTTAAAGGAAATTTTTGCAAGTTAACAATGAACTAAGTACTTCCTAATTCAAATTGTTGCAAATTAATGCTGAATTAACTTTATACTATTGGAAACTTACAAGGTAACACTGTACCTATTTATCTTATTGCACCAATGTAGCAGTAGTATGTTATTATTGCTTATTGTATTCCTTTATTTGTTCAACTTTCTCCAATGGCCACAGAACATTTATAATAAAACAAATTATAGACAGTTTTACTGTTTGAGAATTTACATTGTGTATCACTAAAGAAAGGAAGGACAAAATGCAACGGCTACGTAATTACTTTACTGCGCTGCTTGCTCTTCTGTTTCTCTACAGTAAATAGAGCAAATATAGAATTCCACTTAAAACTGGAAGAGATGTTTTAAGGTCGCTGAATAAAAAGAGCTTTTAGAAAAATATTTTTGGTATGTGTGTGTGTGTGTGTGTGTGTGTGTGTGTGTGTGTGTGTGTGTGTGTGTGTGTGTGTGTGTGTGTGTGTGTGTATGAGAGAGAGAGAGCTAGAGAGAGAGAGAGAGAGAGAGAGAGAGAGAGAGAGAGAGAGAGAGAGAGAGAGAGAGAGAAGAGAGACAGAAGTTGGATTAATATCAAGCTTGATTGAAAAAGCTATTTGCAGTCGGTTTTTAACACTTCGTTACTTACATTTTTATATTATTGAGGACCGAGTTTCAGAAGCCTTTGCATCCAAATTGGATTTTCGAAGTAGAAAATGAACATAACGCTTCCAAAACTAGTCCCTCAGTATAAAAAAATATAAGTGACAAAGGTTAAAAGCCGACTACAAGTAGTATTTTCAATTTATTTTGACCTTACAACTACTAAATTTCTCCAATCACACATCATCAAGCTCGATATTTTAATTCAACTTTTAACAAGGATACAACACAAGGATCCCCTTGTTCCACTTCCAACTCCTTGCATGAACTTTTTTCTTACTTTTGAACTTCAAAAATAATGACTTAACAATTCTGATTGAAATACATGTTCAAGCTACTTACTTGTGTGACAAAGTGTAAATCTTGGATTTCCTAGGAATGTCCTATGAACCTCCTATTTATTCTGATTGAATCTTGTACATATTTGCGTAACTGGTAAACTATAAGAGGCTTAGTACATAAAAAGTATAGATAAAGTTGTTGTTGTCAAATGCTAGGCTTTGGCAATGAAGCCATTAGCTCAGTATAGATAATGTTAAAATATACAACTTATATCAAATTAAGTTTCGCAACTTTAAAACTATAGCATTAAAACAAATAATAAAAGCAAGAGTTGCTACAAACACAACGGTTTATCATTTTGAGGTAACAGTTAAAGTTGAGTTACCACTGGCATACACTCAGAACAAAACACAGTTGTACTGCCAAATCACAACTCACAACTGAACTACAAGGATGGTTCAGTAAGTACTCATGTTTCAAAATATATGGTATTGCTAACGGAATTTTACACAAATATAACTATTTGTAACAAAATACTTCACTTAAGAAAAATGATGTCAAATTTTTCTTATTAATGGAGATCGATTTCACAAACAAATCACTTATATCATCCGTCCAAAACACTTCGTTATGAACATTTCATTTTTGTTTCACTTCATTTTGACTAAGTGTTTTGGACAGATGACAGTGCTCTACCAGGGAAATATATGAGGAACTAGGAAATATATGAGTCAACTGGAGAATTTAATGTCAGGACAGCACCTTGGCCATGGTAGCTCAAAGGTTAAGAGCGACTGGAGGGAAATCAGGAGATCTGTGGTTCAAATCCCGGCCATGGCATTGAATTTTTCATGTTGACTCTATCCATAAAAAATCTTAGCCTATGTATGGCTAGCGTGGAGAAATGATTAATTTCCATCAATTAACTAAAACCCAACTTGGTATTTTAGTTAATTGATGGAAGTTATTATTGATGGATCTTCTGGTTTCCGTCCAGTCACTCTTACCCATTGAGCTACAATGGCCAACGTGCTGTCCTGACATTAAATTCTCCATTTGACTTGTATATTTCCCCGGTAAACCACTAGGGATTCTCTCGCATTCAAGATACACCATTTGTGGCGACTTAGTATTGTATCTGCTTGAGTCCCAGGCTTCATCATTTAACTCATATAACTGGAGAAATATAAGAGTCAAATGGAAAATTTAATGTCATGACGGAAAATTGACTTATAAAATATCATTGACTTATCTCTACATTATTCAGTTGCTCAACAAACTCCATGAAAATCAGTCGGTACTCAGCAGTGTTCACAGTCTCGTTAAAAAAAGAAAAAATATTGGCCCCACAATTCTCTGTGCAGATATTGCACACCAAACTCCTATTTTAACTGGCTGCATAGGTACTTCATGGATGACATGTGGATTTTCGATGGCGTGAGTTCTGTGACTTCACATAACTGGAACCATGTTTCATCTGCAAACTATGTGATGGAGAATATGGTAGGATTTTGCACAATGAACATCTGAAACCAATGACAGTAATTCAGTCTTTTATCCTTATCTCGTTCCTGTAGCTGATGAACAACTGTAAACCAATATGGCTTTGACCTGCACTTTTTGCAGCTCTCTGACACATTGAGTAGGTGTACCCTGTCTCCTGTGACAGACGTCATTAATGATTTTTTGGTGACTGCTCCAGTCATGCTCTTACATCAACCATGGGAAGACTAGATGAACGATGCTTGCCTTTTTCATTCACCAGAGATGCAGTTGTTTCCAATTTGTTTATCAGTCCCAGTATTGTGTTTGTTTTGGGGGGATTGCAAACACCAAATTCTCTCTGGTATGCCCTTTGAGTAGCTGCAATTGAATTTGTAATCCAGTGTTGTTTCACAAAGAAGAATCATTGATTTAATGTGTACTGTATTTTCACGTTGACAGAACAAAATGTCGAAAACAGCTGCCAACAATAGCAATTAGGAATAAAACATAAACATCTGTGCATCCAGTGACAAGGATTCGAAATTCCAGAGCATTCTGCTTAATTTGGTGCCGAAATGGGTCATTGAATTTCCAACAGAATAATTAAAGAAAGAAATGTGTCAGGTCTATATAAATCACCCTGTATTAACTGCAAGTCAAATTACTGGAGTTCTGGGTTGAATAAAGCACGGCCCGTTGATAGCTGCTGTCCACTTAGAAGTAACATTGTTCAGTATATAAGTTTGTAGCATTTTTTATGTTTGCCTCTGAACTTCTACTGGAATAAAAGTGAATAAGGAGCATCAAAATATGTCAGAATAATGAATGGCTCAAAATCACCATCATTTTAAAATTTGTTTGAATATATAATATTTTAACTGACACTATTAGACATTAATTAATTAACTATATCTATCCACTATCATTTCTATATAGCTTCTATAAAATCTGTTTAGCTGCTTTGATTGTGCAAAATAGAACATTATAAAATCAAAACAAGTATTGTAATGTAAGGTAAAGTTAAACTGCATATTTATATGTTCTCCCAGTTACCACAGTAATATACTTACACATTCATGGCCCACTACATTTAACTATTGACTAGAAAATCAATGTATATAGCCATTGTTCACATTTTAAGTATAAAAATATTTTTTTATCAAAGTAGATAAAACAATATATGTGTCATAACATCAAATTACAATACTTGACTGGTTATCAGACTGGATCTACATCTCGTCTGATGATATTTCAATCTCATATTGTAATGTGATATGTTACAATGCAGATATAAATAACTATTTCTGAAGATTACTTTGTAGAAGCTATACAAAAAACAGAGGTAACAGCTAGAGAAAGTCATTTCAATGCAACACAGATTTTTTGTTCTAATTCAAAATGAATATTTCGTAGTTCCAAGTGCTCGTTCTTTCCTTCACATGCACATACACACACAAACACACACTTTCTCTCTCTCTCTCTCTCTCTCTCTCTCTCTCTCTCTCTCTCTCTCTCTCTCTCTCTCTCTCTCTCTCTCGCTAGTTCAGTTACATTACTTATTTAGTACATTGTGACAGATAATTGGGAAATACACTATGGCTCTGTAAACTAAGACCTGAAGCTTTCCTGGCGATGAATATGCTCACTTTCTTCTCAGGCAGCCAGCCAGGTGAAAAGATGATTAGACATTAACATTTCAGGAATGTACATCTCTCCCATCATCAGGATATTTATAAAATGTTATACCACAAATGAAATACTGGATATAACAAATACTGGTGTTATATCCAGTATTTCATTTGTGGTATAACATTTTATAAATATCCTGATGATGGGAGAGATGTACACTCCCAAAACATTGATGTTTAAGCATCTTTTCACTGGCTGGCTGCCTGAGAAGAGAGTGAGCCATGGCTCTGTGTTTGGCAGTCAGTTAACCTTCTAGAACTCATACCTTTGCTTCAAAACATGTCACAGGCACCTTAGTACTATACAACTGCATTGTTGGTATTAAAAAAACAACTAAAATTGTATCTCTGCTTCTATACTTGAATGGCAGATGGTAGCTTTGTGTTCACAGAGGCCTTAGTACCAGGCAACTAATGAGGGCAATAATGAAGCAGGGGGTTTACACACTCAATAGTTCTCTTTGAGATAGCCTCTGCTATCTCTCTTAGTTTAATTCGGCGATCGTCTAGCACCATTTGGTGGACTTTGGCAATGTTTTCGTCGGTAGTTGCAGTTTTGGTCGTCCCGAACGTTCATCATCTCTCTTCCGGCCACATTTAAATTCAGCTGCCCAAAATTTCACTGTGGTAAATGATGGTACAGAGTCCTCATACACAGAATCCAACTCATCTTTGATTTGCGCAGGCGTATTGCCTTTCAAGCACAAATATTTAATGAGAGCTCAATATTCGATTTTGTCCATTTTCATAAAAACACATCAACTCACTCAAACGAATGTTACATAACAACTGAGCGTCCAAAATGGCTGAAACTTTGGTGAGTAACTCAACAGATGAACAACAGAATTCACTAGCTTTTATTTACGAGTGCTGCCATCTTCATGTTGAGGTCGAAACTTTTCAGACCACCCTCGTACATTCAGCAATTAAATTTCATATATTAAAATGCTGTATTTTTGTTTTAAATTTGGTAAAATATATAAATAGATCAGAAAATGAAAGGGGCAAGTGAGTTAACCCACGGGGCACTGAGTCTTGATACATTTTGCAACGACTTTTATTTGAAAAGATTATATTTTTTAAGTTACAATGCACTGTATACATAATGAAACAAAACATAAAGGGCCTATATTTCTGAACTAAAGTATTCATTGAGGTATTAGTCCATCATCTACCACCACTCAAAAAGTTAATTTCAAAATCTTCGTGTCTTCATTCACCTCATAAGACTGCTAATTGTTAGTTCCGGATATTGCATACGATAAGATAAAAACAATGAAAGAAAAAGAAAGAAAATAGTAATCAGATTTTCAATTCAGCGACATGTATTACATACAACGTTGTCATTGCCACCCGTTCTGTCCACCCTTTCCCACTGTCAGTTTTCCTTGAGCAGTTTCAGATCATATCTGCAATAGGAACTTCAATGTAATTAACCTATATCAGCACCGTCCTTAGTTTATATGGCGAAGTAAACAAAGCGGGAGAATGTATTACTCCGCTGGCGATTGTAATTGCGAGGGAATATTCGCGCTATTTTATCCCCACGTAGCAAACATGTGCGCTGTCAACAAACTTCTCTGCAAAGTTTTGCTTTGCCGTTTTCGATGTTTGAGTAGCGAATGCGATAGCACTTTTGCGTTAAAATTAAATACTGTAGAATATATTTTTCCTTTTTATGCTAAAAAAATAACTGAATGCTTACAACAGTTACTTAAATATTTAATTTCTTTATATAACCCCCTCATTTATAAATTAAGAGTTAAGGCACGGGTCTTTCTGTGAAATAACAGTGCTAAATGACTGTGTGTAAGCACTTTAGCAGTGATTTGAAAATCTACTGGCATGCAACTGAAAAAAATATGTTACCTACCTAACTGGAATCTGATAACGGAAGCATTCCTTAAACTACTTCCACTTCCGAATTTTCCTTTGTTAATTCCTGCGCCACAACAATGTTTCTTCACACTCAAAAAGTATATTTATTCACTTTCTGTTTACAAATTCAAAACCTATGTCGCGAAGAATGGCGTGGAAGCTCGTTTTTGTAAAGCTCGGCTATTCGGGATTGTTAACTGCTTGAAGCACTTTTGTAATTGTTGTTGATACGTTTCTTTCAAAGAAGCTATGCATCTTGCACGAACAACACTTTTAACAAATTCATCACATTCATCTTCCACGACTGACTTCTTTTTCAATGTTCCTGGGTTGGAAAACAACTTCGCTTCGAGCGGCATTAATACGTTCTTGGCGACGAAAAACGGTTTATTCTGATAAATTAAGTCTTCCATTGCTAAAGTCGGGTATTTTTCACACAACTTGCAAAACGCGTTCAGATAATCTGTTGTTGGCCACTTTTTAACGATTTCCCTGTGTGAGGTTTACATATTGCACGGAATCAGTCATGTTGATGTCCTACTTCCTTCAGCTTTTAAAATGTGCAAGCGCAACGTGCAATATGATTAATTCTTACAAATGAAGCTTACATACACTAATTAATTACCGTTTGACTGTTGTATCTGTAATGTAAAATTTTTTATAAAGGATGTTTCAAAACGACACCGAACGATTATAGCCGTTTTGCAGTATATAACGTAACTAGTCCGAATTTCGGTGTCGCAGCTTCGAAATTCTCTTAGCTATAATTTTATGTAGCATTAAATATTACATTATTTTGTGATTAGACAGCGCAGGAAGCACTGATGTGCGAACCTCAAAAGTTATTGGGCCGTACCGGCCACGAAAACAAAAGCATTGCTCCTTATTCAGTATTAGTGACCCTAGCCTCGCTTACAGGTAATGGGGCAAAGGGCAGTATTTGTGGAAAACGTCGACAGTTCCAAGGTTGCTCATTTTGCTATGGTCTTAATTGTACACTACTTTCAACCAGTTATTGTAAAATCAGCAGCTTCCTTTTCAGTTAAAAATGATTTATTTAGTATTATTAAACACAGTGAAACAAAATGATTGTCTCATTGCATAAGGCATTTAGTTTTGGTTAACATTATCTACAATTATTTGATATTGTTCGCTGTTTTTTTTATCATTTAATGCTTCAATCTTCAACCCCACTAACATAAACTTCTCTCTAAAAGGTTTAAATTGCATATGTCCACCAGGTTATTTGCCATCACGGACTGTTCAACGGAATGTTGGAACACGTTAAACATCCATAAACAAATAACTAAGGAATAGTTTCTTTATTACGGTTTCATAAGTCAACGAAATTTTTAATAGTAGCAAGCTACCGTGGAATATGCCGGTATGTTTACAAACTGCTACAATAGGCGGCACGGTGTCACCTACCTGCGATTCCTTCGATAGCGTGAGGCACGTGGCGTTGCTCCTGTCACTGTGTAATCCACACTCATTCTGGAGCATATCTTATGCGGCTCTATTGGCGGTAGAAACTATCTATATTTGTCACCTAGAAACTGAGCAACTACTTCCATATATTATTCGGTGTTGTTTTGAAATATCATGTATATTTTGCATTAGATTTAAAGTCTTTAAAACTGATACGTGAACTATAGATATTTTTCATCCTTAGAGACATATGGGCATGTACAATGTTCACAGTCCTTTGTAGCTACAAGTGAACCCACTGAATGCATATCAATCTAATCTAATCTAATTTGATATGAGGCTCAACAGCCAATGATGTCGCACACGTACACGTGTTTTTCTTTACATCGCCATATAAACCAAGGGCGGTTCCGATATAAGCTCCTGGTAATAGCTTGATTACGCTAAAATATGCGGCAATGTGAACATATGAGAGTTTTGCCCACATCAATGATGGGGCAAATGTGTCACTTGCAGTTTTCTTGTAGATTCACTTGCCCTGCTTCTACTACTCAGAATAAAATTATTACTGTCATAGAGATTACAACAGCTATTCTAGTGGCACTGCACCAGAAGAAGCTGCAAACACTGCTATTGTGCACGCGTTATAATCTGCATTGGATTTATCTTGCTTCAATACAATGCACATGCTCCTAGTAATAGCAGTTCTTACATCAAAACCACATAAAACCAAAAATTAGCTGGTAAAACTAGAGCTTTTACTTGTGCATCGCTTTCTTTGTTCTTATGCCCGATTTCACCAACAGATGTTAAAATCGACGTTAACAAATGTAATGTAACAATTGTAACAGCGCTAACAAAGCTGTTAAATTTCTTGCATTTCACCAACCTGTTTTCTGAAAATGTTAACAAACACTTGTTAACGCCAAGAAACTTGTAAATATCACAGATATAGAAGGCTATGGATGAGTCTATTATTTTCTGACCGTACTGCGATGTGCTTTTGTTTTCATTTTCGTCTGCACACAGCTAAAAAAATTGCGGATAAACAAAATCGTAAACAAAAGCCGTGAAACAAATTTCTCAACGATGGAAAAAGAATTGTTAATTGAATTGGTGCCGAAGTATAAGAATATCGTGGAAAATAGGACGGATGCGGTGAATGTAAAAGAGAAAGATGTCACGTGGGAAAAAGTTGGAAACGATTTTAATTCAAATGCATGTGTCATTACTAGAAACACGAAACGTATTGCATAAATTTAAAACGAGGTGCGAAGAAGTACAAGTGACAAGTGACTTGAATGTTTTAAGACGGGAGGTGGTCAGTGCATTATCCACATAATTCTGTGACTTATAAAATCGCAAAGTTATTAATACTTGAAGCAAAGACGAGATCGGCATATTCCTTTCGTTGCATGTTCTAACCTCTCTTGTACTTCCGCAGTAACCTTCATAGACACTTATTTGGACAGTCTATACCTCTGTAAAAAAATTTCTTCTGATAGCTCCTCAAAATAATTTCTCCTCATAGGCCGTACTCTATTACGAGTGCCATTTAGACAGTCTTAAATATCTTAAATTGACAACAGCTGCGTTCACGCCCGCCATCTTGACTATTTACAATTGATAAGCACTTAACATAAGAAATTTGACTTGTTAGTTTAACAAGAGATTTAACACGAGTATTAAGCTAACACTTGTTGGTGAAATGCAATTTTTTATAACTATTGTTAAACACGTGTTAAGTCTTAACATCTTGGTGAAATCGGGCATTACACTTTTGTACACCCAAAATTTCACCGATAGCATCTTATCAGGCTCCAAAAAATATATACGGTGTTAGAAAATCGAGGTGACGCTCTTGCTCCTCATGACTCACTTGCCCCGTTCTTCCCTGTCTTTGGTCATATACATCTGACTGTATCATAAAGTTTGGGGAACATCTAATCAAGGAATTTCAAAAGTAGGACAACTGCTTTGACAAATAATGTAATTTAAAATGCTGTTGTAATAAATTATAAACGCTTTACCAGAGCTCATTAAACTACTCTCACATTTGCACTAGGTACTGTTTGTCATTATTGTAATATTTAATATTTGGAAGTTCTTTGTTTAATTGTTGTGTCAAATGATTGCAGGATTGCTTCCTGTTGATTCCTGCCAAGCGCCTGTCATACTGTGATGAAGATCTGCAGCTCTCGAATCTACATCCCAATGCACCGGTCTCTCAGCCAATACAGCCAATGAACCTTTTGGATTGCTTCTCTTTGGCCTTTCCTCCCACAACATTACAAATGACTGAATTACATTTTGCAGAAAACTCAGATATAGAATCCACACATTATTACTTAGCGGTTACAAAGAATAGCAGGGAAGGTCGTGCAGATTCTGAGGAGGACGTTGGCTGTCATTTGCCGAGACATAGTATTATCGGAAACGCTCCATTTTCTAGAACTTTGTCGGATGGCATTTACAAGTCTAATGCTCTAGCTTCGATAAGAGAACATCTCACAAATAAAAACTTATCAGTACAGAAGCCCAAAATCTGTCTTGAGTCTTGCGCAATGAGGCCATGCACCACCAAGACTTCCAATAAGACAGGGATTCTCAGCAACACTGACGAAAAACATGGTTCTTTAAGAAAAAAGCATATTGACTGCAATTCAGAGCTAGAAATTGAATGCAAAGAACCGCGTAAATGTTTTAAAAGAAAGTTTGGTTCAAAGAAAGCCGTGACAACTGCGAAAATGGATGTAGGGAAGAGAGAAGAGAAAGAGAAGAAACTACAAATAGAGAGTAAAATAGTAGACGATCTGTCAAAAGCAATGGAGCTCCAGGGAGACGAAAATAAGAATTCTACAATTGATGCCGTGGGGAAACAAAATGATTCCAACAATATAATTATAGACACAAAGGAGATTTCTGCGAATAGCAAAGCTGCAAATACGGAGATGGATAGCTTAAATTTAAAGCACTGCAGTGATAGTTTAAAGCTTTCGTGTACTTCTGACTGCAAACCGAAAAAACAATGTAAGGGTCCTTGCGGAGGCGGCGGCCATGACGATTCTTGCGGCGGCGATAAGAGAAAAAAGCCTGAAGGTTGCGGTGGTGAATCAAAGAAAGGTGGTAAATGCGGAGGTGGTTCTAAAGATGAGGGCACGTGTATCCCTAATCTGCACAGGAAACATAGTCCTTGCGATAAGGACCACCACGACGAATCAAAAGAGGATGAAAAAGATAACAAAAGGAACCTTAAAAGTAAAGCAAAATTTAATAAGAAAATGAAGGAAACTCGCATTAAGTATAAAATTGAACACTGCAGAAGAAGTAAAATTATCTGGGGCAGAAGTGACTTCAATAAAAGAAAAGGCAATAAAGGTCCCGATGTCTGCGGTGAACAACCCAAACCTACCGATATCTGCAGTGAAACACATTAGACAAACTTAACATGCACCTGTAATAGGAAAATAAGTACTTGAATGGTTATTACAATCTATTTCTGTTATTATGTTTGTCAAAAATGGAAGTATTCCATTGACACTGTCCATCATTCATTGCAAGTGAGGATATTGTCCGCGAATCGTAGAGTATCAGACAGTTATTGTATAAATTTATATCATTATTCATGTGCCAGAACAACATTTATCAAAATTTTACGTTTTATTAATACATTTTTCTAGCTGTAATTAAAGAAAGTTTGACAATAAATATCTTATATATTACATTGACTTGACTTTTTCTGCTCTTATACAACTATTCCTACAAATGCTTCTATCTGCTTCATGACTATCATAGGTAATGTCACGAGTGGTTTTGAAACTAACGATAAACTCACGAGCGAGGAAGTGGCAAGGAAGGTCAAAACCGCGAGTTGCATTTGTAGAGACTATTTCAGGACTAAAACAAATTGTTGAAAGCAATAAAACAAGTTATTTGATTCCCTAAATCACAAAGGCCTATATTAGCTCATGAATGAAACTTAACCTCAAAAGTCACGGCATGCAAGATTAATAGTTTTTACAGGCCGTCCACAAGTTAACACTGGTGAAAGCGACTTAAGTCAAGGCCGTCAGGTGGCGCTGATAGATTATAATAAAATAATAAAGTAACATAACCTCTATTTTCAAACAACAAACTGGTGTATCCTTCCCTAGCATGTAACAATTAGCTGCATAAATCCTTGTCTAGTACTTTAGCTTCACAAAATTGTTGAAACTGTTTTCAAACATATTTCCTATTTATTTCAGTATTCTTTGGCTTTGCTTGTTTAATTAAAAGATATATTTCGTTTCTGGTCGCCTGGCCATATCTTTCGGCAAATCTCGGCTTGTCTTCACTGCTCATGTGATTGTTATACCCAACAATAAAGGAACATATGATAATTGTTGAGTGATAATTGTGCACCGTGTACAATTATCGATTTAGATGATGACGATTTATATATAAGGGCGCTCAACTAATTGGTCATAAGTGCCTTTTCAAAAACTAAATCATGGCAATAGCCAGAGATAAATTAACCAAAATTAAAAAGTCAAAACAAAATGGCAATAAAATAAATAAACCAAAATGGGGGAAAAAACCAATGAAAAGCTATAAAAACAATAAAACGTCAATAGGCATAAAAAGACCATTTTCAATACTAACTTGTCATGACAAAACAAACTACCTGTCCAGCGGTGGTCGAATCAATATGTTCCTTTTTTTCAGGGCTGGGCTAGCATTTTCAGCAGGTTTATCCTGCCTTTTCTCACTGTCGTTCTGTAAATGAGGACAGGATATTCCTGCTCCTCAATGGAGGAGGACCGCTTTCCTACTAATAATTTCGATTCAAGGCTCTCGAACCGATCGGAAACTGCGATCGGCGAAGATGAGAACCGCCAACCTGAGTTCTCTCCAGATGATTCTTCAGAGGGTGTTCTCGAAGGAAATGGTCGATTTGACGTATGAACTGCTGAAGAGGAAGGAAGCCAAGTTCTTTATGAAGTTGTTGATTTCTTGCGTACCAAGGGGCAACCTTGGCGATGCGCATAAATCGATTTTGCAGGACTTGGAGCCGACGGAGCTAGTAGTACCCAGTACCTGGGAAGCATACCTGATAAGTGGCAGAACAAGATATTTGTAGAGAAGCAGAAAGCATTAAATACCAAGATGAGTGTGTCTATGAAATAGCGGACCGAGTTTCGAAAGTCTTCCTGATGTCAACGAAAGAAGGCGATCAATATGGGCTAGCCAAGTAAGTTTTGTGTCCCACATTACTCCAAGGTATTTGACGTAGGGGGTGGGAGATAGCCAGTGAATTGGTTCATTCTTAATATCAACTCAGGAGAATTGGAAATGCGAGGTAGGCTAAAGATCTTAGCTGGTTTCTTTTGAGAGTTAAGGCGTATGCGCTAAGTATCAAACCACTCAACGAGGCAGCCAAGAGAGGTATATAGCGTGTGAATAGTTGCGGGGAGATCTCTGTTGGAATGGTATAAAACAGTATCATCTTCGTATAAGGGCTATGGATGTAGGGACCAGGTCAGGAAGATCGTAAGTGTAACTGAATAAGGTCGGGGCCAATATGGATCCCTGAGAAACTATTTCATATTAACCTCCATTTCTAACATGTTTTAAATATACTGTAGCAAGGCATTGTTTTGTGGCGGGCTGCGGTCCGCACGTATGCGAACGCTGAGAGAGAGAGAGAGAGAGAGAGAGAGAGAGAGAGAGAGAGAGAGAGAGAGAGAGAGAGAGAGAGAGAAGCAGGGAAAGAAAGACAGAAAGTGACCCAAGCCACGCCCACAAACGCGTGCACTAGCGCTTGCCGAGAGGGAAAGGGACGGACATAGTATGGATAATTCTTTCCTTTCTCTCGCCATCGTGAAAGAACCTGTTACTTCGATAAGTTTCGAGAAACGACTGTTTTCTACGCGAGTTTGCCTCACCATCAGAGCGCCCTGGTTAGGTCTCTTGGGAACTATCTACCTAATGAACGCCGCTTAAAGCGTCACCGGCTTCCCCGCATGACTTGCGGGCACAACCGCTAACACTAAAGTTGCTATTCCAACTTCAAAATTAAAGCTACCCAAGAATTAGACTGGAAATCTTTCTAAATTAAACTCTTACTTAACATTTTCTCACCAGCGGTGCACACAGGCGTTGCACCCGAGTCGGCAACCGTTGAGGAGCTACGGCTACCTTCTTTCTTTCCCCCTGCCTAAATCAAACCCTACAAAACCCCACAAATCCATCACTACATGAGTAAGTCCGTCTAGGACAGGTACACGCATGGCACACAACGCGCTGACCCTCAGCCGCCAAGTGCCGTGACTGAGTCAGTTGGAGCTGAGCTGCTAGTAGTGTCAATGGTCAGTTTTCGTACAGTGTGTGAGTTGTGTGGACATTTGAACTGTATCGAGCTGAAAGTTGAGAACTGATAATCGTGTAGTGATTTGAAAATGAATTCTTTTGTTGTTTACGTGTGGTGAAGCCACGAGAGATTGTGTTGCTGTATGTTACGTCATCCTACTGCAAAGGGCTGTACAAACTGTCTTTCTACGGAAATAAAGAGCATTTTGAATTTCTGCAAGCCAGACTTCTAATTTTATGAACCCACGAAGTCACAATATTGCTTTATAGCAACAAAATGAATAGAAGTTTTTTTTACAAGTGACAGTTTATCATAATTAGTTATAGTATGTACTCATGATTTGGCAATTTTATTTAAAAACCAGTTATTTTTGAAAATGTAAATGGTATTCCATAAAAACCTCCTCTCATCTACGTATAAAGTTTCCTTCTTTATTTTCTTAGAGCAAAGTGTGTTAGGTTAAATTCATCTTCGCAAAGATGGTGTACCAAAAATATTGGGAAAATGTTAAATTTATTTCCATAACTAAGATTTGAAGCAGTTGATTGTCATCTTAAGTTCCATGAGAGATTTAGGCTTAATCCTCACTACCGGGAAAGCTTTGTAGGAGAAATTCTTTCCTCAGCACTGAAACTACAAACCACACTAAAAAATCTCAACTGCAGCTCTAGATTTCTTAAACTGACAGCGCTGACTGTGTTTTGTCAGAGAATGTATATTAAAAAGTGCATTAACAGGGCTATATGCACCATGTAGTTTAAGTGTGAAAGCTTGAATACAATGTAACATTTCCGTTGCCTACAGTAATAGGATAACAGATAACAGAACGCGTAAGGAAGTGGGAAGTTTTAGCTATTGGCAATACTGGTATGACAACGATTTTCTACTGCACATGCTATTAGGGCGACAGCGAATACGAAGAGGTAGTAGCACTGTGCGTGGTATTAGGGTAATAGCAAGTGTGAGGAGGTAATAACACCTTGGTTCTGGATGCACTGCGCATAGAAAGTACATAGCTCTGAATGTGAAAATGGCGGTGACAGGAGTAAGAAATAAATATAAACTGTCAGATATGTCGGTAAAATGACTAGAGAAAAGATATATGAAAGAGTAGTAGAAGCACAAATGGCTTGTGGGATGGAATTATGGGCAGCAAATGTAATAAATAAGTTTGTATATCATTCATATGAAATTGTAAAGAGTTATTGGGATTGAGTAAATCAATATCGAGTGAGTCACAGAAGTTGGGTTAGGAAGGGCTTGCAGAAGAGAAATAATGGCAAAAGGATATTTAAAATATTGGTACAGTTGTATAAGTAAAAAAGATGGGTAGATAATTCAAATTGTGCTTAAAAGAACCAAAAAGTCTAACTCATGCAGATAGCTGAAGGACAGAATTAAGGAGGACACTGGGAAAATAGGGAGGGAAGGAGAACGAAATTTGGGAGGATTTTGGGTAATGGTTAGAAAAATAAAAAGATAGAGGATATGGATAGACAAGAGTTGTGGGGAAACCTTTTAGGCAAGAGTCCTTAGTTACAAATTAAAAAACGAAGAAAAATTGGCGGAGAGAAAGTTATACAGACATACATATGCGATAGGCGGGGAGAGGGAGGCTTTACAGTCTGATTTTTAAAAGAAGATACCTGAAGGTCATCTGCTTCTCCACGTGAGGTTCCACAAGAAATGCAGATCCCCTTTCTTTATCCTCTCAACACTTGAAACATAAACAAGGGTTCCAGCTATCAGAGTATGTGATTCACCAATCTGGCAACCTTTGTTTCCGTTACCATAGCAACGACCTTCCCCTCTTAGCCTTCGCGGCCCTTGCTTGAGGACTCTCACGTATCTTCTTTTAAAAATAAGACTGTAGCCTGGTTGAGGACTGAGACAGAAGAAGTATGAAGTTTGTAGTGTTTAACGCCCGCTTTTACTACATACGGCACCGCAGGCGGTGACACTGGTGGTACATGAGATGAAGATGGAGCACCGGTGGAATGAGATGGCGGGGGAAACCGGAGGTACCGAAGAAAACCCGCCCAGCGCCGTGTTGTCCACCACAAATCTCACTTTGTGGTCGCCTGGGATCGAACCCGCGCCGCCTTGGTGAGAGCCAAGCGGTCTAACCACTGAGCCAAGACGCGGCCGAAGTGTGAAGCATTGCTTGGTTGAATGTAGAGAGTTAGGTAATTGGAGAAAAGAAAATATAGGAAGAAAAATGAGAGAGTAAAAGTGTACCCTAATAACACTAAAGATGTTTACGGTAAAACATGAAAACAATATTAAGGAGATAGGGAAATATGTGGAGAGAGTCAACGAAAAATGGTCAAGAAGGCTAAAGAAATTAGGAAGGAGAGATAATGAAATAGAAGGTTAATGACCAGGGAGCCTAACAAGTAAATACCTAACCCCATAAACATGAGATAGATTACAGTATTTATACTTAAATTAGGAAAAATTAAGAGTGGAATATTGTAAATGCAACAAATCGCTGTATATCTTTGTGCAAGTAACAATAATGATAATAATGATGATTAATAATGATGATGATAATAATTATAATCATAATAATAGTAATAATAATGATAATAATAATAATAATAGTGATGATGATGGTGGTGGTGGTGGTGGTGGTGATGGATGATGATGATGATGATGATGATGATGATGATGATGATGATGATGATGATGATGATGATGATGATGATGATGATGATGATGAAACAAGCTTTTGAGTTACACCATTCACAGGCCAGGGAGCACACCTTTATCTATAAATAGTTTTCATTTTAAATCCACGTGACCGCAAAACATGTACTTATCTCGGTGCCCATCAAATTTCTGAAGGGATTTCGTTAAGCATTATTGTGCGGCAAAGAATTTGGGACTAGTTTAAATCTGAAACCTTGAATACAATGTAACATTTCCGAGGTATAGAGCACTAGGATAACAGGATGCGTAAGGAGGTAGGAAGTTTTAGCCTTTGGCATCTCCTACACTAGGTATTAGGGCGACAGCGAGTACGAAGAGGTAGGAGCATCGTGCGTGGTATTGGGGTAATAGCAAATGTGAGGAGGTAATAAGACCGCAGTTCTGGATATACTGCGCACGGAAAGAATATAGCCTTGAAAGGGAGGGTAGCAGTGATATGAGTAAAAGATAGTAAATATTAACTGCAGATACCTCGGTAAAATGGCTCGAAATAGTATATGAAACAATAGTAGAAGCAAAAATGACTTACGTGTTGGAATTATAAGGGACAAATGTAATGCGTAAGACTATAGAATATTCATATGAAATGTTTTTAAGATTGAATGAATCAATAGCGAAGTGAATCGCAAAAGTTGGGTTAGGAACCGCTTTTAGAAGAGGGATAATGACCGATAGATGTTTAATTATCACGCTCGGCAACTAGCCTTGGGAGTTAAATATTGTAAGTCGCTAATAAACATAAACTTAACTCGCAAGTCACATAAATAACAATTTTATCAAAGGAAAGGTTTATCTGGTAGTTTTGAGGGGCACAACTTTTCTTGCGCCTTTGTCATCCCGCAGTGTCAGAGGAAGCAATGAACATTTCCATACTGGAATGATGTAATACTAGAAAATAGTGACTAGCTCAGCGGAAAGCATTTATCACAAAGCACTTGATTGTGATAAGAACGCCCTTCTTCTATCATCTCATGTCTCTAACGTCCAGAAATAATCAATCATAACGATCGAAATGTTTTCCACTATTATTAAGATGAATTTTGTATGGAAAGATAGAGTCAGACTGAAAAATTCAATGCCATAGCCGGGATTTGAACTACGGATATACTGGTTGCCGTCCAGAAGCTGTAACCGGGAAAAGCAGGAGTCATTTGGAGAATTTAATGTCATGTTGGCACGTTAGCCATAGTAGCTCAATTTTTATTTATTTATTTATTTATTTATTTATTTATTTATTTATTTATTTATTATTTTTGTAATTTACGTCCTCCAACGTTAAGTCATATCGGACGATGAATGGAATGGGTGAAATGATGCTTAAATGAGTCCAGGGTTCATAGAGCTTAGAGCTACCCGACACTGGTCTTTTAGGATAAGGGAAAACCCCGGTAAAACTTTATCCAGGTAACTCACCCTGACCGAGATTCGAACTCGGGAACTCTTGAACGTGAGGCAGACACTCTACCACCACACTACCGAGGCGGGCTCTCAATGGTTAGAGCGGCTGAACGGAGACCAGAAGATCCGTGATTCAAATCCCGGCTGTGGCATTGAATTTTTCAGTCTGACTCCATCTTTCCATACTTTAGCCTACACACGGCCAGTGTGAAAGAACAATTAATTTCCATTAATTTTGTAGTGAAACGTTTTCTTCTAAATATTTTTATTATAGCGCAGAGTCTGAAAGTTGCTTGACAATTTCAGTAAACCTGAGCGGTTGCACTTGAGGATTTTTCTTATATGTCCTACATTTTTCCGAAATTTTTATAAATTTTGGTGCAAAATTTGCTGCATATACATACGGGCTGAGTAAAAAGTATGGAACACTGCATATCCCTTTGTTATTATAGTTCTGTACGTGAAATTTCTGTTATTTAGAAAAGCTGTAAGTTATCAATATATTTTCATATTACTATGTGAATAGGGCGTGACTGTTTTTATTAGGAACTCTCTCTCTCTCTCTCTCTCTCTCTCTCTCTCTCTCTCTCTCTCTCTCTCTCTCTCTCTCTCTCTCTCTCTCTCTCTCTCTCTCTCTCTCTCTCTCTCTCTCTCTCTCTCTCTCTCTTTTTTTTTTTTCGTTCTCAGGTCTCGGAAGGTAAAGATAGACGCCCTTTTCAGCAACACTGTTTACCTGATCAGCTGTATTTCTCACCCTTTCCCAATCCTTCCCTTTAACTCTTTAAGATATCTTGGTCGGTCCTTGTAAACCCTCAACTTCAAATATCCCCCAAGAAAAAGTCTAATGCCCGATTTCACCTATAGATGTTAAGACTTAACACGAGTTTAGCAATAGTTAAAACAAAAATTGCATTTCGCCAACAAGTGTTAGCTGAACAATCGTGTTAAATCTCTTGTTAAACTAACAAGCCAAATTTCTGTTGTTAAGTCCTTGACAATTGTAAATAGTCAAGATGGCGGGGGTCAACTCAGCTGTTGATGTCGATTTGCTATATTTAAGACCGTCTAAATGGCATTTGTAATAGAGTACGGCTTATGAGGAGAAATGATTTTGAAGAGCTAAATTTTCTACTTCGTTTCCAATATTTTCCCACGTGACATCTTTCTCTTTTACATTCACCACATCCGCCCTCTTATTTTCCACGATATCGTTATACTTCGTCACCAATTCAACTAACAATTCTTTTTCCATCGATGAGAAATTTGTCTCACGGCTTTATTTACGATTTTGTTCATCCGCCATTTTTCAGCTGTGTGCAGACGAAAATGAAAACAAAAGCGCATCGCAGTACGTTCAGAAAATAATACGATTCATCCATAGCCTTCTATAGCTGTGATATTTACAAGTTTCTTGGCGTTAACATCTGTTTGTTAACATGCTCAGAAAACAGGTTGGTGAAATGCAAGAAATTTAAGAGTAGTGTTAGTGTTGTGACAGTTGTTACGTTACATTTGTTAACGTCGAATTTAACATCTTTTGGTGAAATCGGGCATAAGCTTTTCAGGTCAGGAGATCTTGCCGGCCGTTCAATACGTCCTCTTCTGCCAATCCATCTTGCTGGGAATTCATGATTTAGGTAATTCACCACCTGCATTACATAATGTGCTGCCGAGTAGATAAATGTGGATTTTTGTCAACTGATAATAAAACATCAAGAGCTTTATCAGCATCTGTGACTCGTTTTGGCCTTCCAGACCTTTTTTTTTCTTGTAGTTTACGTCCTCCAACCTTAAGTCATATCGGACGATGAATGAAAATGATGCTCAAATGAGCCCGGGGTCCATAGAGGTTAGAGTTAACCGACATTCGTCTTTCAGGATAATGGTAAACCCCGGAAAAAATCTTATCCAGGTAACTCACCCTGACCGAGACTCGAACTCAGGACCTCTTGAACGTGAGGCAGACATGGTACCACCACGCTACCGAGGCGGGCTTTCAGACTTTGACTTATTTTTAACACTTCCAGTTTCAGTGAATTTTTTTTCTTCAAAAGTTTGCATACCATAGAATGAGTAATTCTTCGTTCTGGATGCATTTCATTAAACCAGACAAACCTCTTCTTGGGTCCTGCTCCTATCACCACAGCCGATCACCGAGCGGGATGGCTGAGGCGATTTCGTCTGAGGCCCGCATTCGGGAGGCCCGAATTCGATTCCCGTGATCGAGCTATCTGACCCATGGTATTTTTGGGGGTTTCTCCCGGGTCGCTAGGCGAATGCTGGGTAGGTTAATTACATCCCCTGAATTTCCTGTCCCTCCATTTCATCCCCATTATCACTTCACATCTCTCATCTGGTGGTCTCTTTCAGGGTAGAAGTGTCGGCAGGTGTCTCGGCGGTGCATGGCAGGATGATATGTTCTGAGGGAAACTACTTCCTCCTCCGGTAGGTTGGTTGCCGGTCTCCGCTCCTTTGCTGGGACCATTTCTGGACGCCAGCCAGGGACCTTTAGAGTTCGGCTGCTGGGCTCGTTGTCGTCGCGCTGTAGGGGAGCGAGCTCGTTGTCCTGCCCTGTCGGGGAAGTCTCTATCCAAGTAAACTGTAGGGACCCTGCCCTCTGTATTGTCGTGTCTCCTTGGGTCCACTGCCCTCTGTCTCTTTCGCCTCATCCTTCCTCCCGGGGGTGTCCTCACTCGGGGGCATAGAAACAATGTGCCCAGCATGGTGTCCTACTGATCGAATCCCCTCCGAAATAAAATCCTAATACTAATCCCATGTTCTAGCCCTATGAGTCTCAATCTAGAAATGACTCAACATTTTTGTGTGTATCAAAATGTGCAGTCAAACTTCTTTATACAAATACGAATGAGATAAAAATTCAAAACGAGATATAAAAGTGAGATTTTCTGCAAGGAACACCAAATGTTTCTCCAGAAAATGGAAAGGCTGACTGTGAACGGGATAGAAGTATAGTGGGAAAAAAGACGAATTAATTGATATGTTGGAGAAGTTCAGTATAACTTAGGAAGAAAGTGACAATGGAACTGATGAGCAGTTCGCTGGGACGTGACACCTAAAGTGCTGCGCTTAGGATAGCCGTTACATGGAAGTAGACAGTCTGGGCAATAGTGCGCTAATTCCCATGTTTCAAGATAAACCAGACGAACTAGAAATGAGCAATTTCTTTTAAATAGGTCTTCTTCTCTGGGTGACTAGACACTGATTCCAAGGTCGCGGGTCAAATCCAGCTCAGACCAATGACAAAGAGACAGTCCCATATCAGTAGACTTATCGGTGTGTGAAAGAACTTCACCGGTGGGCTGATGTGATTCTGGGCAACTGACATTAAGTGCAGAGGTACTACCCAATCAGTCCAGGACCCTAGCCTCCTTCAACCCGCGAGCGATGCATACTCCGGGGCTCTTTCCATAGGGCAATACCTGATTTCTTAAAAAGTCCCCCCGTTGTCAACAACGTCTAGACGGGATGGAAGTGGATACGCCACTTACGCGCGTCAACCCCACAGGGAAGACTACCGAAAACCTCGGTGGGGCCGCCTGGTGATCTAGCACACCTTCTACTAGCTCTGCAGGCAAGTACCCGGGACTTATTAGCAACCCTCTACCCCCTCCGGGCGGCCGTAGCCTGGCCGGAGGTACCCAATTCCCCGTGGGTGTCGGGAACACACTGCACCCTCGAGCCCAACCCAATCCGAACAACTCCCTGACGGGAGGGGCTCGGCAATTCGGCCCGAGGTTCCTCTAATAACGTCAGAGGTACCACGAGTGCTAAAGGTCCCCAGCGCCCGCCCCACGGCAGCTGAAGGTGACGGATCCCCTCTCCTGAGCCTGGGCAACTGACAGTGTCGTTGAAAATTAATTGTTCGTTCACACTAGCCGTGTGTAGGCTAAAGTATAGAAAGGTAGAGTTAGACTGAAAAATTGAATGTCATAGCCGGGATTTCAACCATGGATCTTCTGGTCTCCGTCCAGCCGCTCTAACCATTGAGCGGCTATGGCATTGAATTTTTCAGTCTGACTCTACCGTTCCATATTTTAGCCAACACACGACTAGTGTGAAAGAACAAATTATTTCCATTAATTGACCTAATAGTGGTTAACTATAAAGCCCGGGGCTTAAAGTACTTACAGCATAGTAAGTCGCTATTAAGGTAGTTGTCTCATGTGTTTATGAGAACTCCTAGTGGTTTACCGGTAAAAACACGAGTCAGTTGGAGAATTTAATGCCATATCGGCACGTTGGCCATAGTAGCTCAAAGGTTAGAGCGGCTGGACGGAGACCAGAAGATCCATGGTTGAAATCCCGGCTATGGCATTGAATTTTTCAGTCTGACTCTACCGTTCCATACTTTAGCCAACACACGACTAGTGTGAAAGAACAATTAATTTCCATTAATTGACCTAATAGTGTTTAACTATAAAGCCCGGGCCTTAAAGTACTTACAGCATAGTAAGTCGCCATTAAGGTAGTTGTCTCATGAGAACTCCTAAGTGGTTTACCGAGAAAACACGAGTTAATGTCATATCGGCACGTTGGCCATAGTAGCTCAATTGTTAGAACGGCTGGACGGAGACCAGAGGATCTGTGGTTCAAATCCCGGCTATGGCATTGTATTTTTCAGTCTGACTCTATCTTTCCTGACAGTGTCGTTGACAAAGAAAATATTTATTTCGTCAGTAACATGAAGCCTCTCAGTGCACGTTTGGAATTAGTTTTTAAGTAGTTTCTTTTCTTTTCTTATTTTAATATACGTCCTCCAACGTTAAGTCATATCGGACGGTGAATGAATTGGGTGAAAGGATGCTCAAATGAGTCCAGGGTTCATGGAGCTTAGAGTTACCCGACATTCGTCTTGAAGGATAAGGGAAAATCCCGGAAAAAACCTTATCCAGGTAACTCACCTTGACCGAGATTCGAACTCGGGACCTCTTGAACGTGAGGCAGACCGCTACCATCTACGCTACTGAGGCGAGCAAGTAACTTTTTAATTTGCTTTTAGCGATTAATTTCGTGGCCAAGAAAAGGGATTTATAATACAAAATACTGTTTCCGCATCTTGAATATAACCAAGCCTACATATGCCCGCCTCGTTAGCGTATATGGTAGCGTGTCTGCCTCACGTTCAAGAGGTCTCGAGTTCGAATATCGGTTAGGGAGAGTTACCTGGATAAGATTTTCTCCGGGGTTTCCCTTATCCTGATAGACGAATGTCAGGTAACTGTGAGCTCCATGGACCCCGGAATCATTTGAGCATCATTTCATTCATCGATATGACTCAACGTTGTAGGACGTAAATTACACACAAAAAGCCTACTTATAATAATATCTATACCTACATCTTCTATTCTGGACGCCGGGTTAGCGCAATGGCTTCGTTCACGGCTCCCGTGCAAAGGGTCCCGAGTTCGATTCCCGGTTTTATGTCGCCTTCACCTCTGTGTAGCACATGTGAAATGTCCCCTATGTCCAACGTGGTTCGGAGTACACGGTATAAGCTGTAGGTCCTCTTGCCTCACCGTCATATTCACTATCACCCTATCATTGGAGGTAATGGACCCGCCCTCTGGGTGCCTCTACCTGAGAAATGGGTCCAGACATGACGTAGTGGGGCGAAGTTACCCCGAAGGCCAAGGTTGGTAACCAACATCTTCTATCCTAATTAAGGTTTGTGTAATGCATAAGAGATACGTAAACGTCATGGGAATGTACTGTTAAGACTTAACATTCTTTTCTATTTTCTCTGCCATCTCTCTGTAGGGGAAGTGTTGCATTCCACCCAAAAACTTGATGTGTGTGTAGTGTTTAACGCCCGCTTTTACTACATACGGCACCGCAGGCGGTGACACTGATGGAGCACCGGTGGAATGAGATGGCGGGGGAAACCGGAGGTCCCGGAGAAAACCCGTCCCAGCGCCGTGTTGTCCACCACAAATCTCACTTTGCGGTCGCCTGGGATCGAACCCGGGCCGCCTTGGTGAGAGCCAAGCGGTCTAACCACTGAGCCACGGCGCGGCCCCAAGAACTTGATGTCGAAATTATATTTTAAATACATGTCCTGATGTAACTTTAAGAAAAAGTCTTTAAAAACAAATCTTGCGTGTATGCGTGTGAGGTTATGAAACACAAAAAAAACGATTAAATCCAAATTATTTAAGTTATTTCATTTCATATGCTACAAAAATACAACAGGCAGATTTAAATAAAAAATCCCCCTACTTAAACCACCCTTTACGTCGAACACTTTTCACTAGTTTTTATTTCTTAATAATTATTAAAGACTTAACTACGATATACCTGTACGTTTAAGGTACTTGCATGAAAAATAAAATGTATACGATAAATTTTCGGCACGTATTTAGAAGTCAGTTTCCGGAGGGGGGGGGGGGGTCCAAAAAAAATCTACGTTGAATTATTTGCTTTTAATAAATAATTCATCAGGGATGTGTTTTTATCATGTTAGTAACAAATAAAAACACATGTAATATATTATATTCACATGTCTTTCTCCACCCAATTTCTACAAATTGTTCTTAGAAAAGTTTGTTTTTGTCTTGTTTCTTTGGATAAAGTCTGTAGAAAGACCTTGCACATTGCACATTTTTTGTTCTTATACCTGGGATAAAGTGATATAAGCAGTGATAAGATATTTCAAAAGCGAACCACTGATTGATGCATTTGAAGTATTTAGTTCTCCTTGAATGAAAAAGGGAATAGGAACTTCGAAGTTAAAAACTAATACCTTTAAGTAAGTATCTGGAAATTCTAATCAACAAATTATAATACATCGGAATTGGTTAACTTTGCAGTACATTATTGTAATTGACATTATTTGTGTATTTTAACGAGTTCTACAGCGGCTGTGCAGTAACTTTTCGTTTATATCTTAAATAACTTCATGTCTGTCTGACAGTGAATAGAGACGTTAAGATGAGAAGCTTAAATAAACTTTTTCGATTTATATTAAACTAAGTCTTATTTCAACTATTTATTAAAATTTTGAAATGATAATTCATTTGGGTGGGTCCAGACCCCTGGACCCCCCCTCCCCCTTAAATACGTCCCTGGGTGAGTGTTCTTCAGTTGGAAGTAATAACGCGTAAGTCGTGGACACAAAATTACTATTTCACTTTTAAGCAAACAATTTGTTTCGAATAACCTTTCTGTGGCAACTGTCATTTTCAAGCTCCAATTTGAATTTTTCAACAATTTTTCATTGTTATGTGCTGCCGCTAGTCAGTTGTTTCTCGCTATGTTATGTGGCATTTTAAGGTCAGCATATAGCGACAGCCAAATTTCGATTCTGTAATATTAAGTATAAACAGACTGATAAATCGACCGCAGCAGATCATTTTTGGTCATTTAACCATGAAATAAATCCAGAAGATAAATTATTAAAACAATTAAATGGTCCGATAGATTTAATTGTCTGGGAAAATATATGTATTTAAAAAAAACATCTCGTAATGAATTTTGAAATACCGGCAGTCGATTCTGTTTTTAAAATTGGTTTATTTTCAGATTTTGGTAGTACTAACAAGAACATAGTAACATCTAGTGTTTTGTAGCGATGGCGAGAGTTTTGTTTGTGGTTCCGGCTGACGATGTGGTAGAATTTCCATGAAATCGCGATCCCGAACAATTTATAAGAAAAGTGTCATCATTTCTTATAAGATAAGTGAAGTTTTAAGTTACAAATTGTTATATTTGTTAGCTTCACTGTTAATAGCTTCATATTTTACGTATTTCGATTCTGTGCTTTCCTTGCACCTAAACACAATGTGTACTAAAAAGATTTCTGTAAAGGTCTACTTCAAATTTACTTGCTAAAGACACTGCCAATGGAATTTCGTCGCAAACATGACAGTAAGTCTACTGACATGAGTTCGTCACTTTTAAGGTACTCTCAAAACCATTGGTCAGAGCCGGGTTTTGTACTTCCGACCTTGGGATGAATAGCTAACCAACTGAGTTACCCAGAGCGACTTAATGTAAAGTATTCAGAGTGCTAGTGGATAGAGAAGTAACAAATACGATTTTCTTGTTTGTATCATGACATCAGACAAGGAAACTACTAAGCAAGATGCACTCAGTGTATCTTACAGAGGAAACAGCTAAGATAAGATAGGCTCGCAGAATCCGAGGACTGGCAGTTTACAAGCCGTTAGTGTAATGTAATGTAGTGTAGTGGCTTTGTGGGTTCACATACCTACACCTGTCCTCTAACACAAGGAAGGAATCACGTCCAACTCCACAGGTATCGTATTTCTACTACATTCCGCATTGGCCAGCCACTTGGATTAAAACTCTCTAAGTTCCACGTTAAAATTTCATACGTCGAACATTTGCATTGAATTAATTTTGTAATTTTAATTTGATCTGTTAATTTTCCTTTTGTTTGTATACAGTGATAAATAGTTTTCAAAATTATGGAGCTGTAATTAATTTGCAGCCATTTGAATTTTCTTTGTTTAGACCCAGTCAGAGCATGCAATTCTTAACTCAAGGTCGTACTTTCAGACTGATGTGCTCTTTAAGGATCAAATTCTTATCCGTAGATAATACTTTAACAACCTTATTAAACACTATTACACACAACATCGTTTTTAAACATTAGTCCTACAGGTCCACTCCCGTAACTATCACACTTCTTCCATAATCGTCTCTCTTCTGAAGATTATTGATTTTCCGCTCCCTTAGAAACCGTATTTTGTTTACCTTTCACTCACGGATTATACAGTGCAACAGTGGTGGCTCCTGCCGAAAAATAACGTGCTGCGGGAAAAAGTTCATGCAACTCACCTAGTTTCTAAAACTGAAGTCCATGCGCCAATGTTACTTCATGGTATAAACAGAATTTCTAGTTCCTTTCGCTTTTTGCTCAATTTTTAAATCGGGTATTGATTGAACTGACATTTTTATACTAACCCTTTCTTCTCATTTATTGGTTAAAGTTTTCATAATATTAAATTACTCATACATTGCATAAAATGAATTTATAACACGTTTCACACTCACACACAAAATAAAGAAACTGATATCAGCCACTAAATAACGTTACATAAAGGAATACTTGGATACGATGCGAGCGTGCGAACCACATTCACTTGTTATGAGGGATTCTCGTTATGGTCGCGGGAATGGAGTATGATAGGTGCATCACAAACAATCTGCCCTGTGATTTAATAACCATTTGGTATTGGATCTGTTAACGTAAGAAGGATGGAATTCGTTTCTAGAACTAAAATATAAAGCAATGATAGATTGTTAAATGATTTTCAATGCATATTCAAGTTCTACAACTATGAGTGTTGGCGGCCGTGCTTCATCGAATACCGAGTGATCACCGCACAACACCCAGCTGCAGCAGGCATTTGTTCGAAAATCTAGCGAACTTACGACATTCAGGGAGACAAGAGGGGAAGGTTGTACGCATGCGCAATACTTCAGCACGTTGAAGTCAAGAATGCGTTCCATTATTTACGCAGGTGTTTTCCATGCATCAAGAGTTCATTATTGGTCGTACTCGATTTCCTATACTTATAATAATGCATTGTTACCTACAGTCTTTTAAAATGTATACAATGTTATTTATAAAACAGAAAAGAGTGTTCCGCAGCACTGCAGCACGTAAGGACCAGCCGCCCCTGCAGTGCAATCCATATAAACCTGAACCACTTCAATAGGTCATAACTTTTAAACCAATAATAGAACAAATTCGGGAGAATATAATACACAATTGTTAGATTACATTAAACTATTTACATCTCAGAGAAAATGTTGGAAGTGTCCTCCACCAGCATCTATACATGTTTGCACTCGTTTCACTATATTCCCTGAAGTTTTACGGAGAGTATCCTCGCCAATGTTACTTATTTCGGTTCGAATGGATTACTTGATAACATCAGTTGTCCGTGGCCTATCACTCTATTGTTTAGATACCCCCACAAGAACAAATCCAGTGAGGTTAGGTCAGGGGATCTGGCGGCCACAGGTCTTTTGAGATTAATCGATTATCAAAGAAACTGGTTACAAGTTCCATGGCGTCATTAGATGTATGGCACGTTGCTCCATCTTGCTGGAAATAACGTTCTCTCAATTCGATATCATCCAGCTGCTCCACAAATGTCTTGAAGATATCCATATAGACTTCAGTGTCTACAGTCGCATCAAAGAAAATGGCACATTTAAGACTGTCAACTGTCAACAATTGTGTGTTGTCAATTCTCCCAGAGCCACTGAGATCATTAAAACAAATTTCTAAATTATACGAGCTTCCAAAGGGAAATTATGGCCTATTGAAATGGTTCAGGTTTATATGGATCACACTTTCACAATACAAACAGTTTAACACATTTTCTAACGTTTCCAAATCTTTAACGATGCTATAAAATAATACAAACAATATCACAGAATCTACAAAGCATAATTAATTTCGGGGCAAAACAAAAACAACTCTTTCACATATCAACCTTTTTATTTTTAAATTTACGTCCTCCACGTTGAGATATATCGGATAATGAAACGAGTGAAATGGTGTTCAACTGAGCCAAGGATTCCGGAAGGTTAGAGTTACTTGACATTCATGTTTCAAGATAAGGGAAAACCCCGGAGAGAAGACCTCATCCAGATAAGTCACCGTGACGATATTCTTCCAAAATACTTAAAATTACTATCTTCAGGGAGAAGGGATAAAAACTATTTATGCAGAGGTCTATTTCTTGGTACAGAATTTATAGATGATTGTTAAAGTGTCCTGTACTTTAAAAGGAATATAATGTAATTTCTTTACAGTATTGCTTTATTGTATTCAAATGGTGGTCATATTTTCTTGGATTATGTGGCATGTTTGTGCATGATTGCTTTAAATCTCATTTACTTTCCTTTTTTAATCTTGTATGTCGATTAGGCACTGTGTTCAGGTATATTGGTGATGAGTAATTGTATAATTTTGTGTGTAGCAGTAGTTAATATGTTTTCTTCATTCAGTCGAATATTTTTTCAGTCAAACATTTGTTTTGAGAGCAGCATCCAAAGAAACTATCTTGACTTTCTCCACTATTTATTTATAGCAAGTAGAGGAAATATTGCACTCTAACCGTCAATACTCTTTTTGAAACTCCCTGAATCCAAATAAGAAATAGTTTTAGGAAAGCATTCCGCTCGGTTTCAAGTAAATATCTGCAAAAACTACTCTTTATATGGGCGAACAATTCTTTATTTTATTTTTAAGTTTTTAATTAAAACAAAATATTTTAAGATGTTTTCATAAATAAAACGTACAACGTCTGGAATGGTATGTGAAAGGACTTTAACTTTTTGTCTAACCTATAAACCAAAACTTTACTACACGTAGGTCTCGTTAAACTAC
Source organism: Mantis religiosa (assembly GCA_030765055.1). NCBI lineage: Eukaryota > Metazoa > Arthropoda > Insecta > Mantodea > Mantidae > Mantis > Mantis religiosa. The sequence continues at coordinate 101,472,960 of CM060958.1, forward strand.
ACTATAGATGTGTTCTGGACTAGTGACCTCCGCGGGATGAGGTGTGGGGGAGAGGGGAACCGTTGTCCGATCACGCAGCGGGTGAGCAATACAGTAAACATTCAGCAATCGCCTGCAGAAAGTCACGTAGACTACTTGCGTAGCAAGATGTAGAACTAGTTCAGTGCAGTAAGATTTACAAGTCTTCTCACCATGTCTGAAGATCTTAAGAAATTTAAGGTTGTGCATTCGGAAGGGCGTGAAATTATAAGTAGCGTTATAGATAAATGTGATGAAGAAGCTTTGAAAAAACAATATTTATATCCAGTGTCACAAGCTACACAACGGGCTGCCGCTTGTGTAATAAGTAGGCTACATGTTATCTTCCCAGCGTTTCTATCTGTGCGCGACTCGTATATCATTACGTCACCTTGTCTATACGTGTGTATGTCTGTAGTGAACGCATTCCTTTCAGAGTTCATAAGGCCAGAACATAATATTTACGTCAGAGGAAGACAGGTAGTGCCACTGTGACGTCAGCTCCATCCGCTCTAACCGCCAAATATGCCCCCGAACGAAAGACAGGTTAGCGTGTGACGTCGCTGCGCTAATTTCTGCTGCCCAAGAGGAAGGAAATAGTTTGATATGTGGGGTATTGACAGCGTAGAAAATACAGGAAACGTATCGGTTATTAATAATATATACAACTTACATCTTGGGTGTTGTAATATTAAGGCTGACTGCTTTAATTACACAATTGACCACAGTTTACAAACAATTACATTTTGGCTCTGTGATATGAGAAAATATATAAAACTTCAACTCGTAGTTTATCTAAAGGTCAGGCATGTTGTACATAAAATAAAATAAAACATAAAGTAATTTTCTCTGCAAATTAGAGGAGACCCATTCAAAACAAAATTTTGTGGACATTTTCCAACATTTTCTGTTTCGGTTTTCTTTAACTAGTTTATCAATATCAGGACGTAATGTCTGGGAAATCTGTAATCGAAAGCCGCATATTAGACTGTGATACGACAAGGTACTTCGGGGTTTGGACTTAACTAATTTAATAACAGAAAAAACTTTTTTTTTTATTTGTTCCATTTATACCCCGCCTTTGACTACAATGGTCATATCGGCGGCTGTTCTCCTTTGGAACACGTTGAGGGTGTTAACTCGTAGACGTTAGGTTAGAAAAAACTTGTTCGCACACATATGTCGAGCCAAACATACACAATGTCAGTGCGGCAAGTGAATACTCAGAAATCTGGTTTGGGGGACACTCTTGTAAAAATCAGCCAGGTCTTTCTTGTGTGTATATTTGTCCTTCAATAAATCGTCACATTGTAAATTTAACAGTTCCATTAGGTACGTGACAGCTACATTGTTGCCAATGAGTGCGCTACATCTGACAATCCTCAGATTCTATACTCACAGTGGGCCCAAATGACCTTGTAGACGGGCCCTAAAACACCACTCACTCACTCACTCACTCACTCACTCACTCACTCACTCACTCACTCACTCACTCACTCACTCACTCACTCACTCACTCACTCACTCACTCACTATACTCACAGCGCCATTTATATAGGCAACTTGGTACTACACGGCTCTTGCTACTGCAGGCCTCGCTCCCGACTGAAATACGTCACCACTCCCAAAGCTGTCTTGCTCTGATTTACGTCAAATAAATTTTGCTTTTTCTACGTATAACGTGTATTGGACCCAAAATTCTATCTCAGATTTCACCAGAAATGCACGTTTTAAGGACGCTTGAATCTAAAACAAATCGTGTTTATAAACACGGCAGTGTGTGTAAACACATAGCTCAGAAACGAGAAGTCCTGTAAACAGCAAAATTGCTATTTCAGTTAAGTAACTTCCAAAGATGTGAACAGGCTTGTGGGTACAGGATAACTTAAAATGGAAAACTCATACAAACCATCTACTAACCAAATTAAGCAGGAATATATATGCTCTAAGAATAGTAAGTCAAAATGTCAGCCTTCGTGTACTTTTAATGTCCTATTATGCACATATACATTCTATAATTAAATATGGAATAATATTTTGGGGAAATTCACCAGAAGCCAAAGATATATTTATTAAACAAAAACAAGCCATTCGAATTATAGGCAACGAAAGAAATGCTATGTTCATGTAAGCCACTGTTCAAAAAGCTTTGCATACTTCCTTTGGCATGTGTTTATATACTGGAGACAGCTTTATTTGTAAAAAGAAATAGATTTAACTTTCAAAACAATGGAAGTTTTCATATGCATTACACGAGGCATATTAAGGATATACACGTAACCTCAATCAGAACTACAATGTTTAAGAATGGAGTACTGCATTCCTGTACAATAGTTTATAATTCCCTTCTTAATGACATCAAAAGCATAGATAACTCCAACATGTTTAAAACTAGAACAAGGGCTTTCTTACAGGAGCACTGCTTTTACACAGTAAAGGAATATCTGCAATTTAACAATTCCAGATAATCATAAAACATGAATTTACTTAGCTTCTTCATTTCTCTCATTTCTAATTATATCCAATTTGTGTTACACTATAATTGAATGTAGGTTAGGTATATTTGATGTTTAACTTTGTAATATTAAGGGTAAATTTACTGACGTATCCTATATCAAGGTACTATGTACAGATTTGATTTTAAAGGATGAATAAATTTGAATTTGAAGATTTTCAACAAAAATCTCCCACCAATAACTACCCTTTATGCAACAGAATATCAAATATAAAGGGGAGAAACAGAAATAAGCAGCTCCAAGACGGAGTAATGATTTTTGTACATTTCATGTAAAATTTAAAGAAGATAATAAATCTGCCAGCTACCCTTTACACACGTACTAAGTCGTTTATTTACAGTAAGTAAGCGATTAATTTGTTTACAATATTTTTCTTTCCTTCTTTCTTCCATTTTTGTGTTTACTCAAATGGAATAGACTTACAAAGCGACCAGCACTTTAATATAATGTATTCTTCTTACATCTACAACGCAATGAGTATTAGAAAGTAAATAGAAAAATGAACTGTTGTAACAGTAGCTTTTAGAAGAATAAGGAAAGAAACTCATTTAAACGCAACAGATAGACATTTCCTATCTTTACTGCTTACTCATAAATAGGGGAAGCACTCCATAAAAGTATTTGATGCCCTATTTGACCTAAAATACACGTTTTGACATTCCCTAAATGCATAAAAAATGCCTTTTTACCTTCTTTATTACGAATAGTAAATAGGGGACATATCCCATGTTGAAATGTCAACGAAAGTACGTGTTTCCAAGTCCCTTTACTCTCAAACCCCGTGTTTAGAAGAATGTCCTTGTATGTCATTGTGAACATTATCATTAAAAAATAAAAATAAAATAAAATCTCAATCTAATAGCTGGTTTCTGGAATCTATACCAGGCCTTATTATGCAAACTTCATTTTTAGCTTTATTAACTTCTGAACCAGATTTCACAAAACAATTTACAAATTTTGCAGATATAATCTACTTTCTACCTTAATGAACTCGCTAAACCTAAAGATTACTGGATTCCAGTAACCTTACAAATATAATCTATCTAAAACAGCCCTTTTTCTACGTTACTTCTACTTCAACAATATAAATCAAATCTACATTTCTACTACAGCTTTAATTCTTATAACAAGCTACGAAAGACTGTTTCCTACAATTTTAAAATTTCCTCTTCTGCAACTGGTATCCAAAGCTTCCTCCTACTGGTATCCATCTCCTAAAGGAACTGGCATCAGTAGGTGGAGCCAAAATGATGGAGCTATCATTAAAAATCAAACTTCATATTTAAATCTAGCCATTTCAAGGAAGCAACTCGAAAATGTTGAAGAAATCCCACCCACCCCCTCACCGCTGAATTATCCGTTACGTAGAAAAATCTTCAAATATTTTGAGTTTCTTAAAAAATGATTCTAACACTTTTTATTAAAATATATTTAACTTACTGTCATAACAAATTAAATAATATCTTGAATTTTTTAGGAAAAGCTCTGACGTTCTATTCAACGGTAACTGGTAAACTTCAGAGACACATTCAAAATCTTGCATAAAAATATTAATTTCGTTAAAGCACACAGTTTGTCTCCTTTTTTTATTTTATCCCTTTTATTGTTGTGTCAATTATTGTCAAGACCGGCCCCGAGGGACTGCTCCGTTAACCTTGTCCCATCCTGCAGTACTGCTCACTAAGTGGCAGGCATTGTGCCGCGGCATTATTGGGTAATAGAACAAGATTTGCAACAATAGTATGCTCAAGGGCTACTGCAACACATAACACAATTAGGAAGCTGGGTTAAATACCAAAGTTGATATTTCAGTTCAGTTCAGAACTTAAGAGAAAAGTCTCCACTCCGAACTATTCCTTATATGACAAATGTTTCAGCATTTTTGAATTTCTTAAAACTGCCTTTAATGAGGTTGATTAAAGCACCGTATTTTAAATGTAGTTTAAGTTCTCTTCTGTAGGATTAACTGTACTCGTAAATCGTAAATGATAGACTACTCGTTACTGAACAAAAAATGTACAATTTGTTAAAGCACAGATGTATGTGCTTTGAAATATTTTGTGGCATTAACTATATTCAACATATTCTTTATTCTTTGTTTACATTTTAAACACGTAGCTTTCTCTACTTATTCTTCAACAGACAAGCTTAACAAAACCTATTTTTATATCTTTTTGTACTTAAATCGTAATTACTCATATCGTTAAAGGTATAAAAAGCATGTAGTAGACTAAACTGCCCGCCTCGGTAGCGTAGTGGTAGCATGTCTGCCTCACGTTCAAGAGGTCTCGAATTCGAATCTCGGTCAGGGCAACTTATCTGGATAAGGTTTTTCCGGGGTTTTCCCTTATCCTGAAAGACGAATGTAGGTTAACTCTAAGCTCTATGGACCCTGGTCTCATTTGAGCATCATTTCACCTATTTCATTCATCGCCCGATATGACTTAACGTTGGAAGACGTAAAATAAAAAATAAAAAAAAAATAGACTAAACCGATTGTCAAATGTTTATTTACATAGCGAGCGAACACGATATTTTGCTGCGCATGTCTAGAAGAAAGCGACTAATCTCTTGAACAGGTATAAGTATTTGAACACTCAAATCAACAACAAATAATATTTCAGAAGTGGCTAACGACACACACAGCTTTATTGAACAAAAATGTACATTTTTGTATGATAAGATTTTGTCTGTCTCTTACAGACAGTCAATAAGAATGCACAGAAGTTTACATCCTATTAGCAAAAAACTTCAGGATATAGATTTTTATTTGTATTTTATTTGTCATACAAATAATATTTATGACAGCAGTGAATCACGACGTATTTTATCGATGAGTGGAAGTTTTGTTGATTTCCTAGAGGATATAATAAGTCTTGTACCATACAATGTTTTATCAAACATTTACTCTAAACATTAAGAAGTACTTAGTGCTTTTTAATTAAACTATAATAAGAGAGCAAACTTATTTGTAATTTTATTTTCTGGAATTTAGGAGTATTTAGACCAAGGCCGTGTTACAAACATCATTGGCTAATACCTAATATGAGAGAATTGAAATTGGCTAGTCGTTTGTTTTAATTGTTGCTATAGTTTGAATAACAACTTACGGCAATTAATTCATACTGATTAAGAAAAATAATGTTTAATAGAATTTTATTGAAAGAAGAGGAGGTATCTACGGCAGACAATTACCGAATAACTTACTTATAGATTTGCATTTCATTACTAAATGATAAACCTACAATAAACATTGTACTTGAAATGTAGACCTAGTTATTGTATTTTACTTATATAATGGTTAAAGTCAAATTTTGTCTATACTGTATATTAAGCCCACGGTAGCGTAGTTGTTAGCGTGTCTGCCTCACGTTTAAGAGGTCCGAGTTCGAATCTCAGGCAGGCTGGGTTATCTGGATAAGCTTTTTCCGGGGTTTCGCATTATCCTGAAGGACAAATGTCAGGACTCTAACAAAGGAACTATTACTGTACTCACACCGCTACACGCCGGAAAATTTGATGGTATAATGTCTGTTGTATATTGTGACGTTAATATTTTGATACTCTTTTGAAAAAGACAGACTTGGTAAAAATTGTATACTTGGAAGATGGAATAATATCGGTACACGTGACATCCGGTCGCGTAGGTTTGAAAGTCATACTGGGCTGTTAGGCGGAGGTCGAAAGCCTTGCTGACATAGCTGACGAAGCATTCAGTTGTGCGGTGACTGGCATACCGCGAGGTTGTCTTTCCGCTGTGTTCGGTAGTAAACGCCAGGCAGAGCGGGCTTTGTTTGTGCTGTCGTGTATACAGTTCAGCGCTCCGCGCGTAGTTTTGTTGAATTGGGTATATTTATACCTGTTCGGTTTTGAGTTTAAAAAGTAATCATGGCGATGTACAAACGTGTGAATACACTAAAAATTCAATTTGAAGCAACGGCAAGTAAACCTACTGCATTAGAAATCCACCAGTGGCTTGTAAATTTCATGGGATTACAAGTGGATCAAGTTGACACGCTCCAGCTGCACACAAGAGAACGTGCTATATATGTGAAGGTGATTTCGGCGGTATTATACGATAATCTCCTAGCCCGTTATCAAGATGAACAAACCTTTACCTACGCCTCTGGAGAAACGGCAAAGTTACGAATTACACCGGGTGATCAGCAAACAGTGAATGTTAGAGTGTTCAATTTACCTTCGGAGGTTCCCCTCGCTGTGTTGTCGCAGCAGCTGAGCCAATACGGTACAGTGTATGACATACGCAGAGAGCAATGGAGCTCCCAGTATCTTCTTCCGACTAACAACGGAGTGATTGCTGTGAAGATGGGACTAAAACGTCACATACCTGCTAGCTTGGTTATCGATACCTATTTGATTGGAATCAGTTACATCGGTCAACCGCAAGCTTGTCATCTCTGTCATGCCACTACCCACCTGAAAGCTGAGTGCCCCCTTCGTGCTACGCGGTTACCCATCAACCCACGGAACCGTCCAGTTACCTTCAGTGTCGCAGCAGGTGCTAACTCATATGCTGCTGCTGTCGGTAGAGAGTACGCAGCAGGTTCGACGAGTACGTCCACAGAAGACCAGCCGCCGGAGCAACCTACACAACAGGCAGACAATGGTCCGGTAGTAGTGGAGCTAACGAGAGAGCCGGCGGAGTCCGAAAAGTCTGCAGTGGCAAACGATATCACGCCTATGGTTGAGACACAGGATGCCCCTAAAAGATCTGCTGTTACTGCTCCAGCTGAGGGTTCTCGGGATTGTGTTATGGAGGTTGTAAGTGATGAAGAAGTAGAGGTATCTGATACTGAAATAGCTCAGTTAAGGCAAAAGGTTGGCATTACATTGTCGGATCGTGACCCTCGATTAAGAAGTCAGCACAGGAGGATGGAAGTGCAAGGATTTCCACCACGACAGCAACCTCCGGATGTGCTACACCTGAAAGGTGGTCCCCCGGTTCCCATCCAAGGGAAAGAGATAGACTCAGTCAAACGGCCGGCAGTGGATGACGGTGATGAATATGAAGAAGAACTACGTTCAGCTAAACTTACCAAAGAGGATTCGTGCCCAGGCATTGTTCAAGGAGGCTCAACTGATATTAAAGTGGTTCCTGGTTCTTCGAAATCCTGGCATCACTAAGGATGTGCTCCTAGCCCATTGAATGCCGATAGGTGCGCAAATCTGGGCTTCGCTTAATGTTAATGGTCTGCGACAGGTGGTCAAACAGCAACTTTTAAGGGACTTCTTGATAAATCATGACATAGATATCTGCTTTTTGCAGGAGGTGAATATTGATAATATGGACTTCTTATATGGCTACGAGTACGAGACGAATCTTGGGCCGGAAGGTACCGGTACGGCTATTGTGTATCGTCAAGGTTTACAACTACATAATTTCGTGCTCCATCCCTCTGGTAGAGCCATCTCAGCAGTGTATGAGGGCATTACCTTGGTGAACATTTACGCCCCTGCGGGCAGTAATAAACGAAAGCAGCGAGAAAACTTTTTTAGGCAAGACATCTTGACCCATATTCCATCAAGTGCACCGTTCGTCCTGGTTGGCGATTTTAATTGTACTTTAGCTGCTAAAGATCAACGGGGTGCCGTCAATGGGTGTAGTACTCTGCAACAGCTAGTAGAACAAATGCACCTGACAGATACCTGGGAACATAAGCACGGCTCAGCAGTACAATTTACATTCGTGAGAGGACCATCAGCTTCACGACTGGACCGCATGTATGTTACGGCTGAACTCTTACCCCGCCTTCAGCGCACAGAAATAATGCCGGTGGCATTTAGTGATCATAACGCTCTAATACATGCACTTGAGGGCAGGGCGGCGAGCTGCAATAGAGGCAGAGGTTACTGGAAACTTAACTGCTCCTTGCTTACCGATGAGGAAGTGATGACTGATTTCCAGGACTGCTGGTCACGATTGCGGGAATCCTTTGCGCGTGCACCAAACAAAGTCGACTGGTGGGTGTGTAAAGCCAAACCTACATTACGAAACTTCTTTCGGGCTGCTGCCGTTCGTCGAGCGCTGGCTAGAAGAGAAACCATGGAATATTACTTCCAAATCCTCCACGAGCTGCACGTACGCCAACAGCAGGGAGACAATGTTCTGCAACTAGTGCGGGAGATCAAAGAACATATAAAAGCTCGTAAAACACAACAACTTCAGGGATATTTGGCCAGAGTACACTCGGAGGAAGTGCTGCATGGGGAGCAGGCGAGTTTTTTTCATTTGGCAAAGGAACGTAATCATGGTCGCCGGAAGCTAATCACTCAACTTGAAATAGATGGACGGGAGGTTTCCACTACAGCCGAAATTATTCGTGAAGTGAACAATTTCTACGCACAACGATTCACCGACCCCGCAGATCTCGCACACAAAGTAGAGGCATATATGTCAAAATTCCTACCAGAGCTACCGGAAGAATTGTGGCAGGACACGCTGTCGCTATCCAAATCAGAGTTACGTGAAATAATCCAAAAATCCAAATTGCGTGCCTCCCCAGGACCTGATGGCTTGCCATATGAATTTTACAAGCAATGTTGGTGTCACATCCAGAACGAACTGTTACAAGTCTTTCAGGAAATGTGGAATACAGAGCATTTACCACGCACATTTGCAGATGGGATAGTGGTACAACTTCCGAAGGTGGCTAGACCCAAGTCCTTACAGGATTATCGACCGATCACGCTGTTAAACTGTGATTACAAACTGTTCGCTAAATAATTGTTGGTCGTATGCAAAAGATACTACCATATAGCATTAGCGAGTTCCAGGCCGCAGTAAAGAAGGGAGCGACCCTGCAAAATACGTTAGCTGCCTTGAGAGGATGTATACTGCATTGCGCACAGGAACATCAGTCTGCAGTGATTATTAATTTGGACCTCCAAAGGGCCTTTGACAGCGTTGTTCATGACGGTTTGTGGAGACGTATGATGGAATTAAAAGTGCCCGATAAATTCTGCAACCTGATTCGAGCCATGTATGCTGGTGCCTCGTCAAAAGTTCTCTGCAATGGCTATTTAACGTCTGCTATACCGATTAAACGCTCAGTCAGACAAGGATGTCCCATGTCCATGATGCTATTCTCCCTGTATGTTGACCCACTACTCCGACAGCTGCAATCTACACTTGATGGACTTGAGATATATGGGCAGCGAATGGTTGTGAGGGCCTACGCAGACGATATTACGGTAATAGTTACCACCCCCCAAGACAGTCCTCGCTTAAGAGATTGTTTACAAGAGTACGAGGGATCGACAGGGATGACATTTAATATGCAGAAGTCCGAGATTTTAGTCATTGGACCAGATCCGCCGGACACATCCATCTTAGGAATACCTATGGTGCGGCGCACGAAGATTTTGGGAGTTTACTTTAGTGATAGCCAGACGGACATGAGGGAATATAACTGGACGACCCGGATTAATGTACTGCGTGGGATGATGTACAAGCAGAAACTCCGGATGTTGAATTTGGTACAACGTATACGATATTGTAATAGTTTCGCGCTCAGCAGGATTTGGTACTTTGCACACGTGCTACCACCAACAAAGCGGGATTCCCAGAGGATAGAACAGATATTGGGCTAT